>LPNX011067016.1:197430-218354 GCA_001517045.1 Pseudotsuga menziesii | reverse complement strand
TATTGTATAAGTAAAAATCATATTGGGCTCATCGACTGTAATGGGGCTGACTTTATGTAAAAAAGGTGAGCCTATTATGCAATCTTCCTTAAGATCATCTATTCTATTGAGGTGCAGAACTTCTTTCATTCCTCCAATGCTTATTGGAAAATCTGGAACTCTTCCTTTAAGTTGTACAGGAGTTCCTTCAATGGCTACACAATGCTCATTTGTTTTTCCCAGTAGAACGATGGTATAGCATTTCCTTTTTCCAAATTCATTTGGCAACCTGAATCTATCATACAATAAAGCTCATAAGCTTTGTATTCAGGTGGACAAAACTTTATTTTAATGAAATATTTAGGACCAGTGAACAGCCCTAAAGAGCCTAGCGATGGTTCTTCATTATGGAAATCTTATGCTTCTGAGTCGCCAGTGTGCTGAGAATGTTTTGGACTTTCAACAGCTTTTGGTGACTGTAGTGCTTCAACATGGGCTCTACACATTTCTTCATCAGAGGACTTGTATCTTTCTCTGATTGTTATTACAAGCATTCTTCTCAATTCCTCTATTTCTTTTACCAGCTGCTTCAACGAATTCTGCTTATCTTTGATTTGTAGTCTAGGAAGATTCTCGTTATCTTTTCTGAACTTTTGTCTATCCTCATGATGATCAGGATAGCCTTTGTATAAATTTGCAGGCTGTTAGAATGTTGGATTCTTGTTGATTTCTGGAGAGATAGATTTCTCTCTTGCTGCTGAGACTTTCTCTTTTGATTTTATCCTTGTTAAAAGTTTTCTCTTTTCATCTTTCAGATCTTGCCTTTTTATATATTGATGAACTGGAGTCTCAGACAATTCTTTGTCAATTTCAGCAATCCTAAATTCTGAAGAGACCTTAGGCGGATTAGAAGAGAACATATAAAAGTTGAAATCAGGAGGACCCGAACATCCTCCTAAATTTGCGTCTTCATAGGAATCAGAAGACGATTCAAATGTATCAGGGGAAAATTTATCTAAAACAGGGTCAAAATCAGAGGAATCACCTTCTTCTGGTAAGAAGACAATTTCACCTTCAGGGTAATCTCTTGTTGTACTCCACGCTAGATCCCACCAAGCTAGGTCTAGTTCTTCGGAGAACATAGCAGCAAGTCTGGCCTTTTCTTCTTATTTGGGCATTTATTAGCCCAGTGACCCTTTTTACGACAAATAAAACATTTTTCTTTATCTGCAAGTTCAAATCTTTTCTTAAAATAGGTTTTTTTCTTGAAACTTTTTCCTTTTTCTGCTTGTAGCCTTTATCTGGATGAAATCTACGTGCACCAGTATACTTTGGTTGTTTTTTCTTTTTACAACTACATGAATCACGCCCAAAGTGTCCTCTGGCACCACATTCCCAATCTGGCATTTTTGCAACATCTTTGCAAAAACCAGGGGAAAACATTGAAGAGTGCTGCTTACCTTGAACCAGTCCGCCACCCTCTCCTTGATAAATCTAGTCTTTTGCAAAGAATAGCAGGATGTACAATTTTTAGCGAATTTGACTTGAAGTTTGGTTTTTACCAGATTGGAATTGAAGCGAAAGATAGGTTCAAAATTGCCTTTGTCGTTCCTCATGGGCAGTATCAGTGGAAAGTCTTTCCATTTGGCATCAATAATGCAACATCAGAGTTCCAAAAAAGAATGGAATATATCTTCAGAGAAAAGAAATGGGCATTAGTGTATATAGACGATATTCTTATTTGTTCCAAAAATTTGTAGGAACATTTAAAACATCTTCAAGAATTTTATTCTTTGGTTTTTAAACATGGGTTGATTTTGTCAAAATCCAAAATGGAAATTGGCAAAAAGGATATTGAATTTTTAGAAGATAAAATAAGTAAAGGACGGGTGATTCTTCAAGAACATGTCTTGAAGGTTTTTGTTCACTTCCCTTATCATATCTTGGAAAAACTTCAACTGCAGATATTTATGGGAAGCCTAAATTATATCAGGCCATTCTACAAAGGACAGGCAGATGAAATTAATTTATTACAACAACGACTGAAGAAAAATCCACCATAATGGAATAAATATATGACAAATGCAGTAAATACAATCAAAGAAAAAGTGAAACAACTCCCTCCACTCTCACTCCCGCAAGGATCTGATCAAATTGTGATTGAAACAGACGCCTCCTGATGTGGAGATAGGTGCAGACTTAGAATGTAGGGTATCCACGGTTAAGTTCAAACTTTCAAATTTTCCTATTATTTCCTCAAGCTCGAGATTTAAATCAATCTCAGTATCAATTGAAATACATTCAATCCTTCATGAATTTCAATATTGCATTTCAAGAATGAAAAACCTGGTAATACTTACCTGTCACCAAATAATCGTGACTGGTCTGTCTCTGTTTTCTCTTGCAAAGGATTTTTTTGCTAACTGTCGTGCCTAGTTCAAGGATTTTCTTTCTGTACTGCTCTATGAATACCAATACTTGGCATGCGATCTCACCATCCGATCTGTAATTGTATCTTTATGGTCATCTTCGACGTTGTGACTATAAAATCATTATTTTGTCCTGCTTCCAACTTCAAAAAGAAAAACAAACTCGGCTAACTCTGTCAAACGAGTATCAGAAACCCGCTACAGGATTCTCATCGAAATTGATCATTTCATTGATCAACTCGATCAAGAATCAAATCCTTTTAAGCAATTGATTATCTCCTTCAACCGGGGAATTAGAGAAGTAATGAAACCTGTGACAATTTCAAATTGATTTCACAGACTTTAATAATCTAGGAGATATGCTTGAAAGTTAATCAAAACATTCACACAATCCTGAAATTATTAGAGTTGTGAATAGATTTGAATTCTTTGCATTCAATCTCTACACTGGGATTACAAAGAATTCTTCAATTCCTCTCTAAATTAACTTTCTAATCTTCCCAGTCCTACTCTCTTGACCCTCTTCCTATTGATCTCCCCCTCATAGCTTATTTACAATAATATAAGATAGTGGAATCAGATTCACTATATCAGGCTTGTATCTCTCTTTACACAATATCTTCCCTAAGTATCTTGACAGACTTAAAATTTTACAATTGCATAAGGATTCGAGAATCAAGTCTATATGATGGATAATGCTTCTCACTAGAGGTAAGTCATCAGGAAAAGTATCTACAATGATATCTCTATAATCATTCAGCATGTCTTGAATTTCTAAAGGCAAATCAGAAATCATTTTGCTTGTAAGAATTACCTTTGGTTTGCAAATTACTGCAAAGTTCAATGTTCCTTCTTCAATCTTCAATTTGCTGCAGATACTCTTTCCCACTCAACAATAATGCCTTTGGACCATGACTTGTTGAGGCTCCTTCATCTTTCATTGGAACCAATGTATGATTAATTCCATCTTTGTGAAACCTGTATGTGTTTCTCTTACCATCATGTATGGCTCCTCTGTCATATTGCCAAGGCCTACCTAACAATATATGACACACATCCATAGGCATTACATCACACACAACTTTATCTGTGTATTTTCCCAACTGCATCTCCAACTCACATTGCTCACTAACTAGAAATTGGTGTCCCTTTTGGATCCAAGACACTTTATAAGGTGTAGGATGTCTTATCCTTTTCAGCTTCAATTTTTCCACTACCTCAGTGGATACCATATTATCCGTGCTACCACTGTCTATGATCACCTGGCAACCTTTCCCTTGAACTTTACATATTGTTCTGAACAAATTTTTCCTCTAAGCTATCTCACTAGCTTCCTTCTCTGGTGTCAATAACACCTTATTCATCAACAGTAATTCTCCTAACTCTGGTATGTTTTATGCTTCTGGAATCTGATGTTCTTCTCCTTCAATTAGAGAAACAACAACATTTCTCTGATTAGTACCATCATTTTCTGGACAGTCATAGGATTTATGTCCCACTTTGTTACATTTGAAGCATCGAAATTCTTTTCCTCTGCCTTGACCTCCTTGTCCTCTAGACCAACCTCCTCTGCCTCTAGCATCACCAGATGTAGGTGCCTACTCTTTAGAGCTGCTACTAGCTCCATTTTTAGGTGCAGTAGATCCTCCTCTACCACCTTGACCTTCCTTACCTTTGAAAGTCCCCCTACATTTGGCAGATTGCTTCCTTAGAAGTTTTCCTTCAGCTTTCAGTGCCATCTAATAAGCTTCTTCGACTATCTTTGGAGACATCATACTCAATTCATCATGAGTCTCCATCCTGATACCATTTGTATATCTATCCACCTTATCTTGAGTGTCTTGAATCTATCTAGCCCTAATGTCGATTTTATAGAAGTCCTTTGTCACACTCTCTGACTGTCAGCAATATATGTCTGAGATTCTGCAATTGTCTGTACAATGAAAGTTGATAGTCACTTGGTAGAAATTTCTCTCTCAATTTCACTACCAATCTAGTCCAATTTCTAATTGGTTGTTTTCCCAACCTTCTCCTCTCTATCTGCACTCCATCCCACCAAAGTGTTGCATGTCCATTCAACTTTGTGACAGCAAATTTGACCTTTCTCTCTTCTGGCATTTCTTCATAGTCAAAGAACGTTTCCATCTCATTAATCCAGTCAATTAATTATTCTGGATTAAGATTCCCTTTATAAACAGGAACTTTAGGTCTAGGTTTTTAAGAAGATCCAAATACATTTTTCAAGAACCTCATCTCAGGAGTCAATACAACAGCTTCTTCCTCATCTGGGGATTCAATCTCAGGTTCACTAACATCTCCCTCTAGATTGTTCCACTCTCTCCATGACCTATAATACTTGTGCATTGGCTATGGGCCTTCCTCTACGACCTCCACACACTCTAAAAGCCATATTATATCCCTTTCTCCTAGTTCTGAGATTCGGATTAGTGACAATAATCTACTATGATACCACAAATGATGTGGAGTTAGGCGCAGACTTAGAATGTAGGGTATCCATGGTTAAGTTCAAACTTTCAAATTTTCCTATCATTTCCTCAAGCTCGAGATTTAAATCAATCTTACTCTCAATTGACATACATTCAATCCTTCATGAATTTCAATATTGCATCTCAATAATGAAAAACCTGGTAATACTTACCTGTCACCAAATAATCGTGACTGCTCTATCTCTGCGTTCTCTTGCAAAGGATTTTTTGGCTAACTGTCGTGCCCAGTTCAAGGATTTTCGATCTGTGCTGCTCTATGAATACTAATACTTGGCATGCGATTTCACCATCCGATCTATGATTGCATCTTTATGGTCATCTTTGCCGTTGTCACTGTAAAATCGTGATTTTGTCCTACTTCCACTGCGTCCAGTGCTTCCAACTTCAAAAAGAAAAACAAACTCGTCTAACTCTATCAATGAGTATCAGAAACCCGCTACAGGATTCTCATCGAAGTTGATCATTTCATTGATCAATTCGATCAAGAATCAAATCCTTTTAAGCAATTGATTATCTCCTTTGACTAGGGAATTAGAGAAGTAATGAAACCTGTGACAATTTCAATTGATTTCACAGACTTTAATAATCAAGGAGACATGCTGGAAAGTTAATCAAAACATTCACGCAGTCATGAAATTCTTAGAGCCATGAATAGATTTGAATTCTTTGCATTCAATCTCTGCACTGGGATTACAAAGAATTCTCCAATTCCTCTCTAAATTAACTTTCTAATCTTCTTAGTCCTACTCTCTCTACCCTCTTCCTACTTATCTCCCCCTCATAGCTTATTTACAATAATATAAGACACTAGAATCAGATCCACTATATCAGGCTTGGATCTCTCTTTTCACAATCATATTAGTGGAATTTTGAGGTCTAAAATGGGCCTCAAAACAAAAAAAAATACTATCAAAATCAACTTTAAAAGAACCAATGACATTCTAAACAATGACATCATCTATTATAATTGAGGTGGCATTACTTGAGTTAAAAATACTACTTGTTAATCTCTAAATAGTAAATACAAATCCATAGTTAACAAATACTCATAATAAAAAAATAATTATAAATTATTTTAGAATATAATATTTCTATACTTATTATTTAAGTATTTTATAGTACTTTAAAATACTTTAAAATATAAAAATAGTATTAAAAACAACAAAACTCAAAGTCAAACTTTCTTCATGGATATGTACTCCGCATAATGATTAAGTGTTAGTATTAAAATTATATAAAATATTATTTAGGACTAGAAATCATTAAAATTTTAATTCATGTGTACTTAATAGTACTTATGTAATGAATATGAAATAGTTGTAATATATTAAAATGTAATTCAAATTTTCAATCCATACATATTTAATATATTCAATCCATACATATTTAATATATTATATTAAATTATATTTGAGCTTTTTCAAATTTCCAATCTATACATATTTAATATATTATATTAAACTCATAGTATATATTTGAGTTTTAACTTATTATCTTGATATCTATATATTCTTTTGTATATATATTAAATTTGTTATAATGTTATAATAATATTTTATAATTAATAAATCTATTTGAATATATATAAAATAGTAGGTTTAACTCTTAGTTAAATAAAATAAAATAAAATAAATATTCATTATATAATTTTATTTAATATATTGGTTTAAATTTTAATTATGGTTATAAATATAAATTTAAAATTTATTTAACAAATATAAGCTAAATTTAGTTTTAATAAATATATGTAACTTATTTTAATATAATATAAGTTAAATTAGGTTTTGATGAGTATAAATCAAAACCAAAGTATCTTATTTTATTTTATTTATTAGTACTTTACTTGAGTACATTTAAGTACTAAAAGTACTCATATTTCTAGTTATGTCAAAGATTATTTTTTATTCATTATATATTTATTTATTTATTTATTTATTTATTTTTAATTTAACTCAACCATAGTTATATATATTGTAGTGTAAGAGGTGAGCTGTAAATATACTTTCCCCACAAAAAGACAAACTCATAATATTTTATTATATCTCTTATGAGGCCCATTTAAGACCTCAAAATTTCCCTAGTTGATCTTCTCTAAGTATCTCAACAGACTTAAACTTTTACAATTGCATAAGGATTCGAGATCCTTTATTAAATTCTAACTTATCCTGAAATTCAATTGACAGCAAATAGACCCAACTCTATTGCTTGTAAACATTTTTGTATTTTTTTTAAATAATTCTTCTAGTCCTTGGTTGCTCCTATGCTCCTGCATCACCTCCAATAAAGCTTGGGGAGGTATTCTCATAGAAAAACATGGAGATAAGGAGGAAATCTACGGCTATGCCTCAGGAGCATTCAAAAACGCGGAAATCAATTATCCGTCAAGTCACAAAAAAATTCTTGCCGTTAAAAAGACTGTAAACCATTTCAAGCTTTATCTAAAACCTGTCAAGTTTATTGTTAGGACAGACCTGAAAACAATGCCTGGTATATTTAAGAATGAAAATCTTATGGCAGAAAATAGTTCTAGGATTTTAAAATGGTTCCTTTGGTTACAAAACTTTGATTTTGACATAGTATATAAACCAGGTTATTTAAATTGTGTTGTTGACATGTTAACCAGAGAAGAACTACATGAGAAGCCTAGCCTCAATATGTTCAGCTATGGAGCATCCAGCTCGTCAAGTAAAAAATCCAAGGCCCGTATCTTTCATGATCCCTTGTCAGAAGAAGAAAGAGAAGACTTTTTGAATTGCGCAAGCAAAAAAAAAAGCAGATAAATATTTGGCACTCTCTTTGATCCAACAAGTAAATGCCTCTCCTCTGAAAATTCAAATCTTGGAGAGATGGGAAAAACAAGCCTTTAAAGACTTAGAAAACGCTCTACACCAGCTTCAACAACTCAATCATGTTTGGATTGACACAGCCTATACAGATGGACGAGAATTGTATTATGTGGATATAGGCCCAGGGTTTTTGACATGGAATAGTTACAACCTCATATTACAGTTCTGCAGAGAGCAAGGAGAGATAATAATCTATGGAGATCCTTCTACACTGGTGCAACAACAATGGTCAGGATGGAAAGAAGTTTTTCTTGACAAATTCTGCCCTAGGAAAGACTGGGTTCAACGACGTGCCAATTTCATCTTACACCTACAAGTAGACATGATCACAACGCACCACAATCATATGTGGTTTAAATTTAATCTCTAACATCTTGGAGGAGCTTACCCCCCTCTTGAACCCCCTATTTTCACTCAGCATAAATACAGAAGAATGGACAAAAATGGATGCCTCTTGGATAATAAAATTCATACGATAAGGATTCCTCTAAATACTAAAGTTGAATCTATTTTCCAAGGAGAATTATGTTGTATTCCTAATGGATTCATGATTAGATCTGATGTGGCACAATGCTTTTCAACATGCTTATTTTCGGACACCGAATTTGGTTCTGATAGCGACTCTGACAGATTCACTGGTTGTACATGTGGGGAAAACCCATGTATTTGTAATCATGACAATGAATAATGAAAAGTGTTGTGGGCCGCTAATAGTAGCCCCACTATGTAAAAAGTCTAGTCTAGTTGTCAGTCTGTAGATTCTTTCGACACATGGCTTGGGTGACTTACCCAACAAAAGGTGTGATTTGATCCACTGCCATGAGATCTGAATCAAGTCTTTTTATCGATAGGTGTAAGTTTTGGGTCACCGGTTTACCGGCTAAATATGTATAAATAAGGTGCTCCTCCTCTCATTTGAGTACCAAGTTTTTTTTTGAGTCTAGTAAGCTTTATGCATTTTCTCTGTGTGTCGAGCACTGTGTATGCTCTCCCTCTGTGCCTCAAGCGATCTGTTGGGATCAAAAGCAGTGATCTCACTTGTAATGAGTCTGTAAAACCAGTAGCGTATGCTCTCTCTCTGCACTTAGTGTGATCAGCTGGGATCAGAAACTCTGGTTAGTATAAGTTTGCGCTTGTGATGATCTTCGGCCTCCGAAGACAAATAAGCTTTTTTGAGTCTGTATTAAGAAGCTGCATTTTCTGAAGTCTCTCTGAAGTCGCATTCGCGTTCGATCTTAGCGTCTCTTTGTCTCTCTGAAGTCGCGTTCGCATTCAATCTTGGCATCTCTTTGTATAACACACACACACACACACACACACACACACACACACACACACACATATATATATATATATATTATTTATATTTATGTGTACATATACATATACATATATATAACATATTGTGTGTGTGTGTGTGTGTTCTCAAACAACAAATTCTTCCACCAATTAGTTAGTTATTCAAAATAGACAAAGGACTATAATAAACAAGTTAAAAAGGGAGATGGGTCAATATGTAGAAAGCAGGGAAGACATGGAGGAAGAATTGGTCAACTATTTTTTATCCATCATGGAAGAAGATAAAGATGACATATATGAGGACAGAAAATATCACTCAATGCATTCATTCCCTTGTTACTCCCACGAATATTGTGATCCTAAATAGGTTGGTTGAGATGATAGAGGTGGAGGATGTTGTTCATCAGATGGTGGAAGGAAAATCCCCAGGTCCTGACTACTTCACTATGAATTTCTTCCACAACTTCTGGGATCTCATTAAGAAAGAATTTTGGTAGATTGTGGATGATTCTAAATAGACTAGAGGAGTGTTGAAATCTTTCAGCGCTACATTATGAAGGACATAGGAGGTAAAACATGGAAAGGAAGTGGGACAATGGCAACTGATGTGGAAAGGACGAGAGGAGTGTTGGAAATATTATGGCATCCGAAAGAAGTTAGCTTGTCAAACTTTTAGTTATACACACTTATAAGGTGTATATACACCTTATAAGTGTGTATAACTAAAAGTTTGACAAGCTAACTTCTTTCGGATGCACACCTTATAAGTGTGTATAACTAAAAGTTTGACAAGCTAACTTCTTTCGGATGCCATAATATTTCCAACCCTCCTCTCGTCCTTTCCACATTAGTTGCCATTGTCCCACTTCCTTTCCATGTTTTACCTCCTATGTATATATACACATATGTGTATAACTAAAATTTTGACAAGCTAACTTCTTTCGGACGCCATTATATTTCCAACCCTCCTCTCGTCCTTTCCACATCAATTGCCATTGTCTCACTTCCTATCCATGTTTTACCTCCTATGTCCTTCATAATGTAGCGCTGAAATATTTCAACACTCCTCTACTCTATTATGTGTATACATATACATGTATATGTGTATACCTAAAAGTTTGACAAGCTAACTTCTTTCGGATGCCATAATATTTCCAACCCTCCTATCGTCCTTTACACATCAATTGCCATTGTCTCACTTCCTTTCCATGTTTTACCTCCTATGTCCTTCATAATGTAGCGCTGGAAGATTTCAACACTCCTCTAGTCTATTTAGAATCTATATGTGTTTATATACATATAATATGTATATATATAATAGAATGAAAAATGTGTCTAACGAATTGGACTTTGAGACCCTTTGTTTTATCAAGCATAATGGTGTTGGTAAAAGCAGTCTTACAGGCTATGTCGATGTACCTATTCTCTATGTTAATGGCCCCAAAGGCCATCCTGAAAGAGCTCAAGATCTTGCAATGAAATTTTCTTTGGAGTGGTCCCCAGGAACATCTAAAGTGGGCTCTAGTAAACTGGGAAATAGTCTGCACTCCTAAACACCAGGCAGGTCTAGGCCTTAGAGACCTTGAAAAGGCCAATGTGGTTAGTAGGTCCAAGCTTTGGTGGAGATGGGTCTCCCATGCCGAGGAAGCTTAGGCTAAGATATGGCACTCTAAATATGCAACAATATTGGATAAAAGAGAGCTCATAAGGTTCTTCGAGGATATCCCTAGTTCACACATATGGAGAACAGCTTGGTAGGGAAGAAATATGGTCCAGGACCATAGTTTCTTGGAGGTTAGGAATGACCAAACAACTTGAATCTGGGAGGACTCTTGGCAGCAGATGCCTCCGTTGGGACAAGGAAGGGAATTTCGGCACATCCACGAGGAATGTATCACCCAGGGTATTATTAAGGTTAGGAAAATATGGGGAAATCAGACAGACAATCAACATCTTCGAACGTTTGTAGGGAAGGAATGGTGGGAGCACCTTGGCCCAGAGGAGGAGGTAGGCAAACTGGAAGAAGCCCTCGACAACAGGCGTACAAGAAGGCATGAGGAAGATGACAAACTGGGATGGGGGTACACCCAGAAGGGCTCTTTCACCATGAAAGAAGCTCATGATATCATGACAGGGGTTGATATCCAACCTGCGGATCAAAAATGGGGGAAATTATGGCAAAAGAAGCTATGGCCCAAGATAACTATCTTCAGCTGGCTTGTGTTGAAAAAACGAATATTAATAGGAGAAAACCTTTAAAAAAGAGGGATGATAGGTCCTTATCGATGTTCCCTCTGCGATTTTGAAGATGAAACCACGGAGCACCTCCTTGATACCTACAAATTCGCAACCTGCATCTGGGGTCATGGGACGAAGATTATTCAAAGATCAGATCAGGATCAGTCACATAATGGTCGAGCAAACCCTTTCAAAATCCCATCCTCAACCGATTATATGGGAAATTCTCCCCCATTTTGTCCTTTGGGAAGTCTAGAGGGAGAGGAACTCAAGAACCTTCCAGGGAAAGTCTCAATCTGAGAGCAGATTATGGGGCATTATTATGAGCAAAATGAAAGATACCATCCGATCAGAAGTCTGGGAAAGTGCAGACTAGGAAGCGATAGGGATAGAGGCTACCACTTTAAAGGCTTGGGGACTAGTCGAAACCCTACAACCAGGGGTCAATAGACATAACCCAACTAGGACTTCGCCAAGTATGAAACGATGGCTTCCTCCTCCAACGGACTTCTTCAAACTCAACTTCGACGGAGCGTCGAAGGGGAATCTGGGTCTAGCAGGTTATGATTGTATTATTCGGGATTTCAGAGGCGCTATACTTGGTTTTAGGTACGGATTTCTTTGTTGGGAAACCAACAACACAAAAAAAGTCAGAGGCCTGCTCCAAGGTGTTGATATGGTTATGGAAAACAACTGGACCCCCATAATCATTGAAGGGGACTCCCATATGATCATCAAACTAGCCACGAAGCTTCAAATGGGTCCCATGGCTCCAAGGTGGTGCAGTCGTGGCATCTAGAGGGCCGACTAAAAATGCTCAAAGGATTCCTAGCTGGGGGTTTGGCAGCCCGTTTCGTCCATGTAAGAGGTCAGGGTAACAAGGTGGTCGACATGTTGGTAAACTTGGGAATGGAGACCTGCCAGGTTGTCAAGGGGGACGTATGGGACATGATCGCTGACAGGACAAGGCAAGACAGATGTATGGATCTAATGGCCCATGACATGTGAGACACTAATGGCATAAGCAGGGCAGGACACCAGGATCTGGGTAGCTAAAACATGTATGCATGCTTGTGCCCTCTCCCTCTATAAAGCAACAGTGATGTGCCTCCTCCATAAGAATGTAATGCATCCTCTCTAGCTTCTACGATGTTGTTGAATAAGTTGTAAATCTATTGTTGTGGAAGAATATCCAAGTTACACTTCACTAACACTCCCTTTTATCGAGGAAAGTGTCTCCACCACACCCAAGTTGCTTACAGAACATCTCCAATTTCCCTTTTGCAAGTGGCTTAGTCGAGAAATCAGTGACTTGTTGATCTATCAAAAATTATTATAGAACACAACTCCCTTTTGAACCCTATCCCTAATGAAGTTGTACCTCATCTAAATATGCTTGGATCAATCATGAAATACTAAATTTTCAGGAAGTTAGATACAACTTTGACTGTCACAATACATCATGGTAGTATCCAAGGTCTGATCTATCCACTCTGCTAGTAACTTGTAAACCAAGATGGATTCCCAACTAGTAGAGTTGGATGACATATGTTTTTTCCTATGCTCCACATAATGCTACAAAATTTTGTTTCATGTTGAACCAGGAAACCAAACACAGAAGAAACACCCTGAAGTTTTCCTCCTACTAGAATTACCTACCTAATCAAAAGCTTAAAAACCTTGCAACACCACCTCTCTCCGTCGTAGACATGCCTATATCCAAAATGCATTGTTCCCTCCATGCATCAAAGCACATGTTTTGTAGCAAGCCAATAAAATTGCCTAGGCTACACCATGTATGTACTCAAGGTGTTGAGTGTGTTGCCACAAAAACTAGCACACTAAATGCAAGGACTCAAAGGGGTTCTAGCCAAGTGCAACTATAGAAATAGCACATATATTACCTATAATTGTTTCCCTTAACTTCTAATGCCTTAGACATACCACTGTGGGGGGGTTCCCTAAATACAACTAAGTTCAAGTGATAAGGCAAAGAACATAGATTATAAATAGGTTGATGGATCAAGAGTTTATGGAAATCAAGCGATCTCAAAATTAAAAGGATTTATTTAAATATTAATAAATCATCCATAAATCATTGAGCATGATTAAAGAAATGATGACAAGTTAAAGTGAACAACCCAAAATATAATGAATTTCCCTAGGAAACAAATAGCTTGTTGCAATATGAAATGATCAATAACCATGACAAGCATATCCAATAAAAGTATTTAAAGCAAATTGATGTTATTATGATGATGAATGAAGTGAACTGCAATGAATAAAAAGTTGATCTAACCACAAAATCTCAATGTAAATTGTGACTTAATCTTGAAAATGAAGATGTAACTTAAACAACATTTGACTAGTTTTTTGTTGTTGGTTTTGCACACATAAAATTGATCCTTAATTTAAAAATAAATTAGCAACTTCAAAGAAGCATTTTACACAAAAATAGTGATGAAACAGCATAAAAATCCAGCAACTTCTAAACACAGAATTGCAAACAAAGTGCTGAAAATAAAGAAGTAATTAAGTGCTGAAAATTAAAAACTAAAGAAGTGCTTAGCTACTTGCAAGTGATATTAACATAGATAACAAATCAATAATATGCTAACAGCCATTAACTTTCAAATCTGAAACAGTAAGTAAATCTAACCAGGTAGAACAATAAAGATTTGAAAATTACTTGTGAAAGATTGTTGAAGAGTACATAAAATAATACCATGAAAATAACTCCAACAATGAAAAGCTTAGCTCATAGAGAACATAAGCAAATTAAACCATATGGAGCTAAACACTCTAAAAATGACATTTAACCTCAGATTTATTTCAATTTATAATCATCGAATAAAGGATACGAAGGATACCTACTTAACTATGAACATATAGCATAAGTTGATAAATTGATGTGCAACTTAAAGAGAATTTATTTAGATATCATTTACTTGTTTTAATGTGTGATAAAAATATTAATTTCCAGAAAAATCTTAAAGGAAAAATAAATTATTGTTTGAGTTGGCTCAAATAGAGATTGTAGTTTTCTTGATTGTGGAAAGGGCATAGGGTCATAAAGGAATAAGGGAAGATTTAAGGATCAAAGAGAAGGAGCAGGTAGAATTGTTCATACCCTTGTTCTAATCTTTGATAGTCAAATGTTTTGTTTCTCTTCAGATCTATAGAAATATCAAGAGCCAAAAACTTCCACATAAACCTGCATGCAAGATCTAGTAATCCTACTGGAAAAGTCTAAGAATTTACTACTAAGATCAATAATTCAAGTGTTGAAATGAAAGCAACTTAATAACAAAATAGCTCTAAACTTGAAAAGAAAATACCTCAACCTAGATATGCATAAGTCATTACTTGAATAAGAAATAAAAAAAATTGGACATCTAGCACTTAAATCATATCCCAACGCTTGACAAAACTTGAGACCCTAGATCTTGACCACTCAATGATATAACAACCTCATTAACAAGACAAAACTCACAACTCACTCTCCAAGACAAGTGGACAAAAGAAAGGAGCACCCAAGTAAGACAATTCACAGTGATGAATGCACCAAGATAAGGTGGCACTGTGCACATGTGGACTCAATACGTGAGGCAGTTCATAACTTTTTTGAAAATTGTTCTTCACTCGTTCCCAAAAAGAAATTGCTCTTTTGATATGTTTCAAGGAACCATGAATGTCTTCTTGCCATTCATGGTGAGCTTCTTCCAGCCACACAAGTATTAAATTGAGCAAATAGATCTGTGGACAAACACACAACTCACAAGATAGATCACACCATTTACTTAGTTATTGAAGAATGAAACAGTGCAAAAATGGCTTGCAACTATGAATGCTTTTCATTAATCAAAGAGTAATTAGATAATAATTACAATGAAGTACAATGGCTTAAATAGCCACATGCAATTCGAATCCACATGAGGAAATTCAAATTGATTAGACTCTACTTGACTGTAGGCAAGTAAGACCTTGTCTAAATCATTATAGGAGGACTCAATAGTTAAACTGACCTTGTCTAAACCATTATTAGAGTTCAACGGAGTTCTAAAACACAACTCAAGTGTCTAATTCAGTGTTAACTGAGGCTAACTGACTGTGGTAGGTGAGAAATGCACCTCTCTTGCATGCATCCATGCAAACCTAGTGCTAACTAAATGTATAGGACTATAACTGAATGTAACTGACTCCTAACTCAGCTTGACTAGTCACTAGCTGAACTCAACTGATGAAGGTTGGTATCGGCACTCCTAGTGGCTCCTAAATTGTAGGGATTGGTCTAGGAGGATCCTAAACTGATGCATGCAAGTGCAATCAGTGGTAGTAGACCTCAATTAGTGTTCCCCACACTTTAGTAACTGGAACATGTGCCCCATTTAGGCCAAGTGGACCCAATGGTGCTAGTGACTAAAAATAGACTGGATGAACTCCCGATTTAGACATGACTTCTGATTTAGACATATGACCAAATTGGACAAGAGAGGATTAATAATCCTAACATCCCCCCTGAATGCTAACTTCGAAAATCTGTGGGCCCTGGTAACTAAGACCATAGGTCACCCATTACATCAAGTAAAGTAAAGTAACTACTCAATACAAGGAGCTTGGGAAAAAACCACATGGAAAAAAAAAACCCTCTAATTAAGCGGGTAGAATCAGGATCAATCTGGTTCTTCTGTGCACATGTATCCTGGGGCCTGGCATGTAAACCTCTCCAGCATTATTTCTAGAGGAATCTTCCTCTTTGGAAGAAGAATGATATGCTTAACTAAATCAGAAATATAGAGAGTTGTTGGATGAAAACTGGACCCATGTAGAGCAACTGAAATCAACTGATAAGTGAGAAAAGGTTCTTAAGGATTCAGAACATGTGAGGAACACTCAAGAAACTGATATGTTGCAACCATGAACAACAAACCATGAGTGGTAAAATCAGCCCCAAGTGTTAGGAGCAAGTGTTCAGGCGGATGCAGAATGTCTTCCCCTTTACTAGTTCTATGAGGAGATGAGCATGTGATCAATGCTAAAGAAGCACTGGGACTATGGAGAGTGAATGCTTGAGCTCCATAGTCTGATATAGCATCAAAAATATATAATGATTCACAAAATAAAATATCAGCAACCTCATAAGAGGAAACTAACACCAAATCCCCAGCAGCAGTTTTGAAGAGAAATTGTGGTACTTGATTTTTCACACCGGAATTGGTGAGAGCAGCTACAAGCATGACTGAAAGCTCTTGGATTTTGCAATCTGAACCAAATAATATCATATAATAAAGTAAATCATATCTAAATAGGTTCACAACAGATTAAAAACTGTGAAATGAAATCAAATCCCCAGCAGCAGTTTTGTAGGAGACTTGTGGTACTTGTTTCTTCACAAAATTAATGAGAACAGCTACAAGCAGTACTGAAAGCTTATGAACCTGGAATATTAAACCAAGAAATATCATATCAGATCTAAATAAGATGATATCAAATCCAATAAGGCTCATATCAGATCCAAAGAGATGGTCAACCGAGACGATGGATGCACAGCTTTCTTCTTCTTCAAAATTCTGAATTTTGGTGCATGCAATCCTACAGGAATTTGCTGGAAGATCTAGATCAAGGGGAGCGAATGGATCACTCTGGTAATCTGATATTTCTTCCAAAATATCCAAGGTATTACATATTTTCACATCATTAACAACATTAGAGGGAGGAAAATCAGATTTCTCTTCACTTTCGGAAGCAATTACTGGCAAATTTTGCACAAAATTCAAAGGAAAATCATCGGTGAATGTTTGCATGGAAGTCCAGCAGTATTTTTCTTCAATATCAGAGATTTGAATGTCTTCTTCTGTTTCAGCCATATGAGCAGATGAGATATCAGAGATCTCGTAAAATTCTGGAGCATCAGGAGAAGGAGTCACTACAAGGAGACTGTCTTCAATTCGAATTGACTGTGTAGAAGCTTATGCTTCTTCTTCATCTTGAACAAATTCATCAGAGAGAGTGGAGGCCAATATTTTTGGATCAAGGATGCTTATGGTGCTGGATGTGCTCTCCAACTTTCTATTATGATCCTCATCAATCATTCCAAAGGTTATGTCCAATCTTGTCCAAAGTTCCTGTGGATCTTTAATAGATCTATTGAGGTAGCACAAGCTAGGAGAAAGAGCCAGTTTCATTATTCCAAAAGTTGCATCACATGCATTTAGCCAGTTATTCTCACTCTCAAAAGACTCTCTACCAAATCCATCAGACACCCAATAGAGATCTTGTCTATTCAGAAATACAAACATCTTCACCTTCCATTCAGAATAGTTTGAGGATCGGGTGAGAAGAGGAACTGATGAATTCATTTCGAAGTTGTACTTGCAAAACAAAAAAGGGCATCGTAAGGTCGGATAGCTTGCACATTTCAGGTTTTTATCACACCCAGCATAGTTGATCAATCTTGATCAACAATTCCTTAACTTGGGTTATTAAGTCGTAAACCTTATGCTTCTGGTGCAGAGCCAGAAGGAGCAATTTTGCTCAAAAATGATCCAGTAGGAGATATGAGGAGGAGAAGTGCCTTGTCCATCGAGGATCTATTACCGTATTAAATTAAGCACATAGATGTGTGGACAAACACACAACTCACAAGATAGATCACACAATTTACTCAGTTATTGAAGAATGAAACAATGCAAAAATGGCTTGCAGCTGTGAATGCTTTTCATTAATCAAAGAGTAATTAGATAATAATTACAATGAAGTACAATGGCTTAAATAGCCACATGCAATTCGAATCCACAAGAGGAAATTCGAATTTATTAGACTCTACTTGACTATAGGTAACTAAGACCTTGTCTAAATCATTATAGGAGGAATCAATAGTTAACTGACCTTGTCTAAACCATTATTGGAGTTCAACGGAGTTCTAAAACACAAATCAAGTGTCTAATTTGGTGTTAATTGAGGCTAACTGACTGTGGTAGGTGAGAATGAGCCTCTCCTACATGTAGCCATGCAAACCTAGCGCTAATTGAATGTAGAGGACTAGAATTGAATGTAACTTACTCCTAACTCAGCTTCACTAGTCACTAACTAAACTCAATTAATGAAGGTTGGTATCGGCACTCCCAGTGGCTCCTAAATTGTAGGGATTGGTCTAGGAGGCTCCTAAACTGATGCATGCAAGTGCAATCAATGGTAGTAGACCTCAATTAATGTTCCCCACACTTTAGTAACTGGAACATGTGCCCCAATTAGGCCAAGTGGAACCAATGGTGCTAGTGACTAAAAATAGATTGGATGGACTCCCGATTTAGACATGACTCCAGATTTAGACATATGACCAAATTGGACAAGGGAGTATTAATAATCCCAGCAACAAGAATGGAAGATGTAATAGAATATAAATTGAAGGCTTCAACTATTCTAGAAAGGGCATTTGCTGTCACATTGTCCTTCCCTTTCATGTAGGTAATTTCAAAATCAAATCCTTGCATTTTTGCTCTCCATTTTTGTTGCTATGTTGATGACAATCTTTGCTCCAAAAAGTACTTTAGACTATTATGGTCTATCTTGACTCTAAAATGTCTCCCCAAGTCCATATTGTCGCCATTTTTACTACATGTAAAATCGTTGCCATTTACCTTTCATATGTAGATTTCAACAAGTATATTCCCTTTGAGTGTTTACTTTCAGAAGCAAAGAGTATCCCTTCTTGCATCAATATTGCTCCAATTCTTTGTCTGAATGCATCACATTCAACTATGAATGTTTTACCAAAGTTGGGTGTTGCTAATATTGGTGTATAAGGCGTAGCATCCTTTAAGAGTGAGAATGCCAAAGTCACCTCTTCATTCCATACAAGTAATTTTTTCTTCAAGAGATATACGAGTGCGCATGCATAATTTTTAACAAATTCTATATAATATCTCGTAAGACCCAAAAATCCTCTAAGACTAGATTTTCTTAGGAATGGGGTATCTTATGATAGCTTGAATCTTTTGAGCGTCCACCTTGACCCCTCCCCTTGAAACAATATGACCCAAATATTCCATCTAGAGCTCCATCATAGCCTTCCCTTAGAAACTAACTTGATAACAGGCTACACATCGTGACCTTCCCCTTCGTAATTTCTCACCCTCCTCCTCATCGCAACTTCCTCTCATCATGTCCCCTCCCCTCCCTACCCATCGTGACTTCCTCTCATCACATTCCATCCCCCCCTCCTTCTCGTTGCTACCTATTTCAACTTGTCATAACCTCATCCCAACCTTGCTTGTGGCCCCTTGACCCCCGACCGTTGCTGCCTCCCATGACCTAACAAACCATTGAATCCTCTCATGACCTTTCCAAAAATGAAACTTCATGTCTGCACAGCTACCCTACCTGCACCTACCTGGTTCGTGGCCCATTGTATAGACCATTGCAGCCTCGACAGATTTGACAAGGATTCTTGTACGTTTATGCCCCGGATAAACAGAGGACAGTCTAAGGATGCATAACGAACTCTGCTCCCTCGAAAATTAAATATTTATGCAATGAGGGGCATTCCGAGTACTTCAAAAACTATAACAGTAACTAGGGAACAATATACATAACCACAGATATAGTATTGGAATCTAACATCTCGTTATGGACATACCGAGTTAAACTACATACAGATAGAATCACAGGAAACCACAAACAAAAAGCTTCATTTTGAGATCCAATCGGCCCAATAGGAAATGATTACTCTTTTAAAGAGAGTAACCAAAGTGGAATTGGAGAACCTATCCCTCAAGAAACTACTAGATGAAGGGAAACTACAGTAAGCTCTCCAACCCCCCAACAATGCCTTACATGCTAAAATCCTCAACCTTAAAACAAACACAAGAAAATCTGAAACTAGAATGCCACATTCAAACAATAAACAAAGAGACGTCTTAACTCTTGGGAAAAGGTGGTCAGGGGTGGTGCCTCCTCTGATTGCAATTGAGGAAGTAGTATAAGCTAAGCTACTAGAAGAGCATAGCCAGAAGGCTCCTAAACTAAACTTGAAGATTAGGGGGTTTCATTCAATGTCTTTGTCCATAGACCCTATGCAATGTTTAGGTACACAGGGTACTCCCAGAAGACCGAACACCTTGAGCAACCGCTTCACACAAATAGATCACAGATCAACACATCAATGTTTGTCACGTGGTTAAAACCCTCGAGAGGGAAACAGTCCACGGCCCCAGGCAAATAGATACTTGGAGCAATTTATTATGCAAAAGAAAGAAATTTACATATGAGCTTCTCATAATCGATCAACTAGCCAAGGACCCTCCATGCTCTTTAAATAGAGATCATGGACCAATCGGATGTTAAGCCACAGATCAATGGTAGGTATGATCTAAGAGAAGTTGAACCGTCGGATCACTCTATGTCTAGAACATATCATGACCGTTGGATTAGAATATTTAAAAATGCATACTAATGCATACTAAAGAAACACACTTTTACCTAACAGATATATTACACAAGTTGATCTTAACTAACTCCTAAGTGTCGAAATATCCTAACATCCCCCCTTAAGAACAACTTGGGATAGGATTGAAGGATTTACAAAAGTGACACTATTAGGAGAAGGAAGGAGGAATTAGAGTCTG
>LPNX011067016.1:149964-197341 GCA_001517045.1 Pseudotsuga menziesii | reverse complement strand
CGAAGTTTAGAAAACTTCGCTTCTGTAAGAGACTTGGTGAAGATGTCTGCAACTTGATCATCTGTAGGGAAATAGAGCATTTCAAGAACATGATCATGAACAAGATTTTTGATGAAGTGCATGTATAGCTCAATGTGTTTGCTGCGTTGATGTAGAACTGGATCTTTGGCAATCTTGACGGCACTTTGATTGTAGCACCAAAGTGGAGTAGGTTGCTGCTGCTCGAATCCAAAATCTGAAAGGATCTGTCGAAGCCATAAAGCTTCCTGACTGGCATTAACTGCGGCTCAATATTCTGCTTCTGCTGAAGAAAGAGCAAGAGCTCGTTGTTTCTTACAAGCCCAAGTGACAGGTCCAGATCCCAGACTAAAAACATAACCTGCAGTAGACTTTCGATCATCAGGATCGCCAGCCCGATCTGAATCAGTGAAACCAACCAACAAAGGTTTCCCCCCTGTACTGTAATGAATCCCAAACTGAATTGTACCTCAAATATATCGAAGTATTATTTTTGTTGCTTTCCAGTGACTTTCATGAGTTTGCATATAACGAGCAACACGACCAACAACAAAGGAAAGTTTAGGACGGGAATGAGTCAAGTATAAAAGACTACCAACAAGCTGACGATACAAGGTGGCATCTACTTCAGGGGAAGTACAAGTGGTAGAAAGTTTGACTCCAAACTGGAAGGGAGAAGGGGTTGCTTTACAATCTTCCATGTGAAAGCGACGAAGAAAGTCACAAGCATACTTAGACTGGGAAAGAAAGATTCCTTCTTTGGTTTGCAATACTTGGAGATCAATAAAATAATGCAAATGTCCTAAGTCTGACATTTCAAAATTTTGCTTAAGACTAGATTTCACATGGCTTAAAAGTTTAGGGTCACTACCAGTAAGGATAATATCATCAACATAAAGAACAAGTATGATGAGATGGTTTCATACTTTCTTGGTATAGACATTGGGGTGAAAATGGCATCTAGAAAAACCAGTGTTGAGGAGAAAGCTATCCATTTTGGCATACCAAGCTCTAGGAGCTTGCTTAAGGCCATATAAGGATTTCTTAAGGAGACAGACAAGGCTAGAGTTATCCTGAACATATCCAGAAGGTTGTTCCATGTAAATTTCCTCCTTTAAATCACCATGTAAAAAGGCAGACTTGACATCCATTTGATGGACTTCCCAGTTATGTAAGGCTGCAAGGGAAAGAACAAGGTGGATGGAGTTCATTTTTGCGACAGGAGCAAATGTTTCATTGTAGTCAATCCCTTCAACTTGGGAAAAACCTTTGGCAACTAACCTCACCTTAAGTCTTTCAATACTTCCATCTGATGAATACTTAGTTTTGTAGACCCATTTACATCTGACAATTTTTCTTCCTTCTGGAAGAGGAACAAGATCCCAAGTATCGTTCGCTATTAAGGAACGATATTCTTCATCCATAGCTGCATCCCAATCTGGATTTTCTGAAGCTTCTGCAAAAGTTTCTGGATCATGATTCTCGGAGACTTGAGCCAAAAGAGAAGAGGCTCGCTGAAACTAAGAACGTGTTCGACGTTGATCTCTAGGATCACCGGCAAGATCACCAGCTGCTTCACATGTTGAACAGACCCATCGAGGAAGCATTGGTGCTGGTGCAATTGGAGGAACATGAGTAGGTGGAGGTGGATTTTCATCCTCACTTTCATCATCAGAAACTGGAGTTGGAAACATGTCAATGAAGTTGGAAGAAGAAGAAAAAGAAGGCACAATCATCCATAGTTGCATCCCAATCTGGATTTTCTGAAGCTTCTGCAAAAGTTTCTAGATCATGATTCTCGGAGACTTGAGCCAAAAGAGAAGAGGCTCGCTGAAACTAAGAACGTGTTCGACGTTGATCTCTAGGATCACCGGCAAGATCACCAGCTGCTTCACATGTTGAACAGACCCATCGAGGAAGCATTGGTGCTGGTGCAATTGGAGGAACATGAGTAGGTGGAGGTGGATTTTCATCCTCACTTTCATCATCAGAAACTGGAGTTGGAAACCTGTCAATGAAGTTGGAAGAAGAAGAAAAATAAGGCACAATCGTCGAATCAGGCTCACAGGACAAAGATGGCCATCCACCAAGTTAGGCTCGCAAGCCAAGAGATTTTCATCAAATTTAACATCTCTTCTAATGATTATATCATGAGAATGTGGCTGAAGAAGTATATAACCTTTTACATCTTCAGAATATCCAACAAATATGCACTTTTCACTTTTATGCTGCAACGCTTTCCGTTTTTCATCCGGAATGTGAGCCCATGCTTCACAACCAAACACACGGAAGTGACTTACATCTGGTTTAATTTTACTCCATGCTTCTTCCGATGTTACACCTTGTAAAACTTTAGTGGGTGTGCGATTAACTATGTAATTTGCACAATTTATGGCCTCAACCCAATATTGAAGACTTAGTCCCTTAGATTGGATCATACAATTAGCCATTTATTTTAAAGTGCGGTTCTTCCGTTCAGCTACACCATTTTGTTGTGGTGTATATGGAACAGTGTGTTGTTGTTGGATTCATTGTTCAGTGCAAAAAGTAGTGAACTTGTTGTTAACATATTCTCCTCCATTGTCAGATCTTAACTTAATAATTTAATGACCAGATTGTTTTTCAACAAGGGCCTTGTAAGCCAAGAACATGTTAAATACTTCGCTCTTAAGTTTTAGGAAGTAAACCCAAGTGCGTCTGGAGTAGTCATCAATGAAAGTTAAGAAATATTTGAAACCAGAAAAGCAAGCAGATGGAAGAGGACCACAGAAGTCACTATGCACAAGCTCCAAGGGAACCGAGGCGTGCCAAGAGGCACGTTTGTCAAAACTGTCTCGATGATGTTTTCTGAGTACACAACCGAAACAAACACCATCCTTGCAAGATACCATCGGAAGACCAGTCACCATATTGTCTTTACATAGTTGTTGCAATGAGCGATAATTTAATTGACCAAATCGCTCATGCCAAAGTTTGCTCAACTTATCACTATGAGCAACAAAAACTGAAAGAAAAGGTGATGACCCAAAGTTGTTAAATTTGTACAACCTAGTAATATCATCAACAGTTCCAGTAGCAAGGACATTTTGAGAATTTTTAAAATCCTTGATTACAACTTGGTGAGGTGTAAACGTCACAATTTTACCTTCACTCTAATGAGTAATTTGATAGACTGATAACAAATTGCAGGAAATTTTTGGAACACATAGTACATCACTGAAATGACATATTTCTACTGGAACTGTTCCAGATCCTACAACACTTAGAGATCTATCATCACTAACAAATATTTGCTTGGTGTTACATTCATGCATAGTAGAAAAGATGGCTTGATCCTTAGCCATATGATAAGATGTCCCAGAATCAATGAGCCACTGATTTGAAGTAGACAAAGAAGATGCAATATAAGAGTAACCAGAAGCACAAAGTGCATGTCCATGAGAGGTAGATTCTAAAGACGAATCTAGGCTGATGTGGTGCTTCTTCATTGTTGCTTCCAAGCCTGCCATCTTCTTGAAACACTTAGATTCATCATGATTATCTTTCCCACAAAAATTGCAATGACATTCAATCTTCTTTCCTTTTGGCTTGGATCCTTTGTCATTTTTTAAACAAGGAGCTGACTGAGAGGGTTTGGGACCCTTGTTGTTTGGTTTATTATTGCGAAAATTATGTTTCTTGGGAGGCTTGGACTTTTCTTTCTGTTGGGACAATAAGGCTTTCTCAGATGTATCTGCATTGTTAATTATTCCAAGATGAATGTGCTTGTCTTTCTCTCTAATTAAGGAATCACAAAAGGATTCAAGAGTAGGCTCTTGATAGCTAGCTGCAATCAATGATTCTTTCATGGAGTAGAATGTATATACAAAAACAGAATATGCAGGTCTAAGTTTGGAAAGAATATGATAAATACATTGTTTGTCTTTTTTTCTTAATCTTGCATTCTTCACATAAGAGTCTAAGAGTTTTATACTTAGATAAATAGTATTAAATGCATGAAAAATCATTTGGATTCAAGAAAATCAACTCATTCTCAAGTTGATGACCCTGAATTTCATTATGTTTACCAAACACAAGTTCCAACTTTTTTCAAGCTTTATCAGGTTCATCAATTCCAGATATGTGGAATCGCAAATCAATAGAGATTGACATCTCAATCAATCCATGAGCTTCATCACATCTATTTGCCAATTTAATTTTCTTATCATCATTAGTGGGTTATGTTTCTTTCCCTGAGGCTATCCTGAAAAGTCCCCTACTTCGCAGAACATCCTCCATACGAGATTTCCATGAGAAATAGTTATAACTTGTACGTATAACATCACAATGGGCATCCATACTGTAAAATAATGGCTAAAAGAACAGAAACTAATTGTCTGGATGCAAAGAGCTCAAAAAAATATGCGGTTTTTAAAAAAATGGCGCTGAAAACTGATTTTGGATGATTAAGTTATGCTTGATCAAAAAAAATGTTGAAGATGTCCCCAATAGTGATGTTGCAGATATTAACTTGACCAACTAAAAAAAAACCCTCCTCTTCCCAAGATCAATCTTTGACAATCACTTTACAATAAAGTTGTTTTTAAGTGAATCACTCTTGTAGAATAAATGATGTTCACTTTTACAATAATGTTACTTTAAATAGTGCGGCAATAAATTAAAAGACTTAAGTGACTCACTTTTTATTTTATTTTATTTATGTGAGATGCACTTTTACAATAAAGTAACTTGAAAACAAAAATTGCATGCACTAAAAAGTAGCTTAATAAGACTTGAACTAAAGACCTATTAAGGAATAAAGCAACTTTGGACCAAGTGAGCTAAGTTTAAAAGGTATGTAAAAGAATGCAAATATGAAGGGTTTTTTTTTTACTCTTCTCTCTCGTTCTCCGTGCTTGCCTTTTTTTTCTACAAAACACAAAAAAAACTTTTCCACTCTATGGGTGGGGTTAGATCTTGGTTAGCTTACCCGAAAAGTCTACATTTTCAATTTTTCTCGATGTTTCTAATTCGTCGTGATCGCACAAGGTACACGGCAAAGAGCATATGTACCCGAGAAGACAAGAAAAAAAACTTTCCCTTTCTGTTTTTGATTCGCCGCGATCGCGCAAGGTGCACGACAAAGAGCATATGCAGCCAGGGAAGGCAACAGTCCGAGACTAAAACAGTAAAGATCTAATAATAAAACTGATAAAATATGAGAGATTTAAAAAAAATAAAACAAATCCGTCACTGTAACATTATACCTTCAAATTTTCCGAAATGGGTGTTTCTGGAACAAACGGAAACAGTTTTCGATGAAACAAAAACAATTTCTCAATGGAAACGACACTCTAGACGCAATGGAATAGCTCCCATGGGACACAAATGTACAGAAAATCCAGAACCAGAAACCCTTTCAAAGTTTTGGCAACACCGGTTCTAGATCTTTATCAAAACTGAAAGCGGCTCTTCATAAACGCTCTGATACCATGTTCGGGTACATAGGGTACTCCCAGAAGACTGAACACCTTAAGCAACCTCTTCACACAAATAGATCACAGATCAACACACCGATGTTTGTCACATGGTTAAAGCCATCGAGAGGGAAACAGTCCACGGCCCCAGCCAAATAGCTACTTGGAGCAATCTATTATGCAAAAGAAATAAAGTTACATATGAGCTTCTCATAATCGATCAACTAGACAAGGACCCTCCATGCTCTTTAAATAGAGATCATGGACCAATTGGGTGTTAAGCCACGAATCAATGGTAGGTATGATCTAAGAGAAGTTGAACCGTCGGAGCACTCTATGTCTAGAACATATCATGACCGTCGAATTAGAATATTTAAAAATGCATACTAAAGAAACACACTTTTACCTAACGAATATATTACACAAGTTGATTTTAACTAACTCCTAAGTGTCTAAATATCCTAACATGCAAGTGAGTATAACGTTCCTCCATGTTTACCTTGAGCTTCATGATATTTCCCTGGAGTGGGCATGGTTCGACCATGATTATACACTATTCATTTAGTTCTATCAATAGGCGACTGAGTTCAGGCTCTACGAGCCAAATGAAGGTTTGTCTTTCTCCGTGATAAGATTTTCCTAGACGTGAACCTTACTCAATCATAGTTACCAAGTTGAAACATTATACGGATTTGGTTGAAGATGTTTGACATAAAAGGAAATAGGCGCTCATTCGAGACCTTCGAGCCATTATTTAGGAGACCCAGTCCCTGAATATTTTGGCTTAGATTCTCTAAATGACTAGCCCGATCGGGGAGGTGACAGAGCGTGGGGATTTCAATGGGATGTTGGAAGAGTAATGGGTCCTTCTAGTCTTCATCGAGCATGTTGTATGATGTCATTAATTCATATGATCTCCTTTTGATTACTAAGACCCACAAGAGCCTCGTCAGACCACTTCTATACATTGCGGGTTACCACTAGTACTCCACTTGTCGATAAGAAAATAGGTCTTCAAGAGGGGTCTAAGGTTCAGCTGGAGTGGCATGTTTGATGAGAGACTCTCTCTCCAAGGTAGTGTCTCTTTGGTAACAGTAGATGAGTTTTCCAGGTTCATGTGGGTCTGGCATAGTAGATTACCCCCTATACTTAGAGATCACTACATAGAAATGTACTAATTCCCCCAACATCCTCTCAAATTGCTATTCATGGCGAGTCCAATGGTGACAATTTTTTGAATTTACATTCTAGCATCTCCCAATATTCAACAGTGGGGGAGAGGTCATCCTATTAGATGATTTTAATGCTTGCACCAAAGCTCTTCAAATTGTTGGGTATGTGTTATATTCTTTGCATGTGCGTGTGGAGAGGAGGTGCACATGTTAGCACTGCAGCTCGAGCTATTTATAGAATTTATGGCTATTTATAGCTATCCATGGCTATTTTTAGAATTTGTCTAAAAATATGTAACTTAATCCTAGTTAAGGGATTGGAGTCTTTTTCTAATCCGGGTTAATGTATTAGGGTATTTGGATGTTGTTGAATACCTATCTTTTGTATTGTGAGGATTTCATAATGTAATGAAGAGAAATAGGAGGTGTGGCTCCAAGGTTTTATGGTTTTCCCGGTTAAGGGTTTCTAGGGTAAATCTCTGTGTTTATGTGTGAATGATGTGTTTTGATCTCTATTTTGCTTAAAAGAATCTGTATGCTTTGCTTCTCTGCACAGGTTTAAAACTTACACAAATGTCTCTCCACAACAGTTATAACTGCTCTAAGGATGTGTTATGTGTTCAAGAGATCAATAGAGCTTCAATGGGGCTTCACCAATCATTTGACGATGCTTTTGAGACTCGTAAAGGTATGGCAAAAACCTCCTACAAATTAGGGAATCTTGTGAGATTTGGATCCTTAACAGCCTTCCCTACTTCCTAACATCATGCTTCTTTACTTGTCAACCTCTCGGTGTTGATTCAAGTGTGGTAGATTACATCCTTTCCATCCAAGACCTACTCCCCTTTAGTCATCACTTTTCAATAAATCCCATGCCCTTATCTGACCATGCTCGTCTCTCCTTCTACCTTCATATTGACACCCCCCACACTCGCCCCCTCCCCCTCCGAGCCCAACCATGACCGCTATCCTCTTTGTCGAGGGAGACCCCAACACCTTCATTTCCACTCTCTGCAAGATTCTTCCTTATGAATCTCAATTCACATCCTTACATACGCCTTTGATAAGCACACTTGTCTTTCATCCACCATTTGGGAGGTCACCCTTAAAACTTATCCCCACTCCACTCGATACACCTCCCTTTCCCCAAAACCTAGGTCCACCCGATAAACCAGTGGTACAATGAGGACTGCAAACGCCTACACACCCAACTTCAACATGTCTTCACTCATGGTCACCCCTCCTATCCCGACCTTAAATCCTTATATCGTCGTCTCCTCTCCCATAACAGCTGAGTAGCCTGCTTATCCACACCCCCAAAAAAATACGTCGTACCCTCTTCCCCCCCACTCCCATCGTCCGCCTAATCTTGATCCTAAATCCATTATTTCCCACACATCCTCCCTCTATGATATTGTGGAGCAACTCCTTATCTAGGTTATCTGCCCCCTCCTCTTCCTACAACTTATTCACTTCACATGGCATTCAGGAGGTTGTTTAGGTCACGATTAAACCATAAATGGGGAGGGGTTCCAGGCTAAGCTCTTCAATCATGGCCTCCATACATGGTATTGTTACTACGCACTAGACAATTACCTAGCCAATTTGTTTAACCACGTGGTATGTACATGCTTTCCAAATCCTTGGTCACACCATATTATTCACCTGATCCACATATCATTCCTAGTGCAGATCCCAATAACTATAGAACGATCATGATTGGATACACTTTTTCCAACCTATATGATAGAGTCCTCCATATGAAGCTTTCTATGGAGCTTAAGAGGAGACATCTCAGAGCTAGAGGTTAGGTTGGATTCAAACCAACTTTCTAGACCATTGATTACATTCTTATGCTCTAGGCCATCATTGAGGAGACACGCCATTGCTCTTCAAAAGTTTATTGTTGTTTTGTATATTTTTGAAAGGCATTTAACCCCATCCGTAGAGTAGCATTGTTCCAAAGGCTCATAGACATTGGCATTTCCGAGACCCTTCTGACTAACACTATGAGAATATACGAGTCGGTTCTTAGTCACCTTTGCACAACCCACGGGGTATCAAACTTTATCATGAATACCATTGGGGTCAAGCAAGGTTGTCTAAGATTAGACTAGTTGATTCTTAGTCAACTTCTCACAACCCATGGGGTATCACACTTTATCAGGAATACCATTAGGGTCAAGCAGGGTTGTCCCCTATCCCATACTTTATTTCGGATATACATCAATAAGTTAAAGTCCTTCCTGCAAGAGCACATGCAATACAAAGATGGGCCCTTCTCCATCAGGTTTTGATCTCGATCCTACTCTTTTCCAACGATGTGGTCCTCATGGCCTCCACTATGAAGGGATCACAAACACAGTCAGACACCTTAGCCCTCTTTTGTGATTTTCGTCAATTAACGGTCAACCTGGGTAAACCCAAGGTCATGATCTTCAACGGGTTGAAGAAACTCCTCACGAATATTTATTTCTTTTTTCGAGGAGAGGAGATTGAGATCACCAACACCTATAACTATTTAGGGGTAGAGTTGAACAGAATCACCCGAGATCACATTTATAAATAGTTCATACAGGTCACTTGGATCAACCATCGGGGTGAGATATGTCCATAGATGGCCTTTTATGCTACACATTTCATGGATCTAAGAGGGAATTTCATTGTTCGACCCCATTACACACTCCGCCATTGGGCACATGCTCTTTGTATTCCTTTGGGCCTGTTGAAAGTGGGTTCTCATCGCCTTAAGGTGGATACAAATAACCAGATTGACCAATCAAACAAGATCTACCAGGTATGTCATCTTTGAGAGGTTGAGAATGATGAGCACTTCATCTTTCGATGCCCTATCTACTCAAAGATTCACCAACAACTCCATTGTATTTTTAGGATAATTCTTCTGGTAGACTTCAAACTTTGACTAGTTTCTTCAAAAATCCCCATCAAAGTGTCTAGCCTTATATTTGTAGGAGGTCATCCAGGTTCGCTACCTCAATCTCTAGCAACATTCACAATTGGGACAGCCTCCACTCAATAGATCACTTCTTTCTTTCCAATACTCCTTTCCTCTAGGGGCACCAAGAGACCGACAGAGGACAACGCTACTTCTAACCACAAAATAGTTAAGACACAGAGGACCACCTCCACTTCTCTCAAAAACCAACGACGTGGCCAATCTAGACCCAATCCCCACAATTGAACAACTACATATTGATCACAACAGCAGGCTCCCCACTCTATGTGTCGACACATTACCCATTATTGATCATATTCTAGTTCTTCCTTCAGAGTATTGTTTTGAGATTCCTTCATTCAACTTCGGATGTTAGGAGAGATGCTTCTAGTGCACCATGACATATTCCCCATTTTTATATCACAAATTCCATATGGACTCCCCTTGTACATTTGTCTTTTGTATCAGCTCCTTTATACATCTCTCTTATGGATTGGCTCTCCATCTTTGGATTAAGCTCTTTTTGGTTTTTAGGTTAGAAACTTACCCCCTTGATTTCTATAGGAACTGCCTTAGCTCTCCCAATTTGTATTGGCATCATGGTACCACACAATGCCATTGACCTACTTTTGTGGTCATTTGTTGGACATTAATCAAATTATCTTATCTTATCTACTTCTTGTTTCCCAAAAGTACATTTGGACCTTTTTACATACAATTGATTGTTCTCAAGAATTTATAAGGCTCGATCCACATGTCTAATGTGTTCTTCCCATGCTTTGATATAAATAAGTATATCATCAAAGAAAAACAACACAAACATTTTAAGATGAGGTCAAAAAATTTGTTCACAAGGCTTTGGAAAAGTAGGAGCATTAATCAATCCAAAAGGCATGACCAAGAAATCATGGTGCCCTTCATGTGTTCTAAAAGTTATTTTGGGAGTGTCTTCTCTTAAATTTGATTTGGTTGTATCCTAATTTAAGATCTAACTTTGAGAAATAAGCCACACCATGAAGCTCATCTAATAGCTCTTAAATATTTGGCATAGGGAATTTGTCGTTGATGATGATTTTGTTTAGATCACTCTAATCAAGACACATCCTCCAAGCATTATCTTTTATTCTCACCATCACTATTAGTGTTGAAAAATAGCTCCTCCTTGGTTGAATGATACCTGGATCCAATAGTGTCTCGTACCATTTTCTCAATCTCCCCTTTATGTTGATGTGTAGTATATCTATGAGGCCTTTTTTATTAGGAGTACTTCCAAGTATGAGTTCAATTTGACCTTCATGTTCTATAAATGGATGTATCCCCTTAGGAATATCTTGGAAGAATCTATGGTGCTTTTCCAAGGTATATTTTAAGTCATCTAAAATATTGTCATCACCATGATTCACTTCCATAGAATAAATTCTAGTAATAACTCTAGTACAACACTTTTTTGGGAGCTTTTCCATTCTATGAAAGATGATCTGGGAGGGTGGGGATTTTAACCCTTTGAGTTCATATTGAATTCCTTCCAATTCAAATCTAATGAATTGTAAAAGCATTGAATCCCTAGAATAACTTCTACTCCAATAGGAATAGCATACATGGGGCTTGATATATTATATTTTGTGATACTAAATTTAATGTTATGGAATCTCCTCCACAATCAATACTTCCCCCATTAGCAAGCAAAACTTGAAAATTTGTCACTGTATACATAAAAAAATTGAGGAATTCTACTAAACTTTTCTCAATGAAGTTATGTGTACTACCTAAATTGATAAGTATTATGACCCTTTGCTTCTTAATGTATCTTGCAATCTTGAGGGTTTGAGGTACAGACACCTACCAATGCATGAACTGATTTTTCACACCCGTCTACATCTATGTTGTGCAAATTTTCCAAATATTTTCCTTGCTCTTTTTGGTTCACAAGTTCTTCCTTGCCCATTTCTATGGATGCCTCTATTTCCTCTTCATCGTTATTCTCCAAAGTGAACAATTTTGTTTCTTAACATTTATGCCCTTTTGACCATTTGTTATTACAAGCCAAACATAGTCCTTTTGTTTTTCATCCATTTCCTTCTATGATATTTAAGTAGGTTGAGATAGGGTTTCCCTATGAGACACAATTCTTGTTAAAGTTAGTGCAGCTACGAGACCCATTCTCAAGAGGATGGTACCCTAGTCAGTTGACTAGGGCAGAGTAAGACCCTAGAAGGTACCCTACGGCCCCCATAAGTCTCCTAGGATTCTTGGTCTGGGACCAAGCAGGTTGATGCCATGGAAAAGCCCTTGGCATGTGGCTAGGGCCCCTATGTGCCTCTAGGGTATTCTGGTATAGTACCAGGGACGCGATGTCCAAGTAGATCCTACAAATGGAGGCAGAGACATATTATAGTATGGGACCAGGGATGCGATGTCCAAGGAAGTCCTGCAGGTAGTTGATCAGCTTTCAGTGTGAGATTGAAACTCAATTTAGTACTGAGAACCATTCTCCGAGAGAGTGGAGGACTAGGCTAGGGTCCAAGGTTCATCAACATGATTCAGTGTGAGACTAAAACTTAACCTATAGATGAAATCCATTCGTGAAGAATGGAAGATAATGATGTCCCCTCTCCTAATCGGCTATTGCTAGGTTGCTTCTCAAGGGACAGGCCACCCCTTGATGATTTCCCTAGTACCTAATCCTTAGGAGCAGTGTAAAGGACAAAAGGATCGTACCATCCATTTGGATCTTCCCCTTATACAGTGATGACAAAATATATATAAAACTATGTACCTTGAGAGAGAGAAAAGTTTACTAGTCCTGCAAAGGAGTTGTTTGTCCACCTTTTATGGTTCACTGTATCTTGTGGGTATGTGGATTGTTTTATTGTGGCCCTCTTGTTGGCTGACACTTGGTCATTTACCTTACTTGGTCCTAGCACTCTTTCTAGTGTGTACCTTTGATTATGATGACCTCTACTTTATGGACTTTATCGTAAGTGTCTTTACCTTATGGTCTTATTAAAGGACCATTTATTGATATGGTTAAAGGACTTTTGACCCACCTATGGTTTTTGGACTATTTACTTTATCGTTGGACCTCTTTTATTTTTGACCTTATTATAGATTCATTAAAGTTTAAATTATGAATTTATTAAAGGACCATTAGATACTTTACTTTATGATTATTTTATGGTTTTATTTTATTGGACCACTTTATGTTTTATAGTGGACCCTTAGCGCTATCCTAAACGTGAGTCTATTTTTACATCACTTAACCTTATAAATAGATGAGGTTAATCTTCATGTTATCATCGATTTTAAGGAAGCTTTCATACTTACCTTCGCATATATTTTTCGGTCTGCTGTCGGTTATGACCACATTGCCCGCGTGTATGTTTTCTAGCCTGCCTTACCTTTGTCGTGGGTTGCACCTCCTTCCTCTGACCGTTGTTTGTACGTGTGTTGACCGGGACTGAAACTTGCTCCAACTGCAGATTCCTTCTTTATCTGTCGCATCCTCCACAGAGGTTGTCTACGTGCTGCTGTTGACTTCTTCTCTATCCGTCGGATCCTCCACGAAGGTTGTTTGTGTGCAGTTGTTGACTTCTTCCCTGTTCGTTGGATCTGCTATCGGCTACTTCCCTGTCCGTCGGATCCTCCACGAAGGTTGTCTGCATGTTGTTGCCAACTCCTTTCCACCAAATCCACCATCTCGATCCTCTCTTGTCGTCTGCTTCCCTGTCCTTCGGATCTTCCACGGAGGATGACTGCGTGTCTCTCCTACTCTGTGAGTTACTCAGCTAGCTCACGGTGTATCCTAGCTTCAAGTGTACTATGACCGCGGGATCCTTCACCGTGACTGTGCACACACCAGCACGTTCCTCCTCTTGTCTGTAGTCCCTACCCTATCTTGGCTGTGTACACACCAGCTTCACCCCATCCTTGTTCTGCAGTGTGATTTCACTCCCATTTAATGTGAGCTACTTTCGGCTTGACTGTGTAAATCATTATCAACAGTGTGACTGAACTGCTATTTTTTATTGGAGAATCTAAGGTTTGTTCACTTCTACCTAAACTCTCTCTCTCAATGTGTGTAACATGTTTACCCAGTTTGACTTGTCCCTTTGGTGACAAGATCAAACTCAGAACTATCTGAGTATAAGGCAGATCCAAAAAATGGTTATGGTTCTTTAATGTAAACATGGTTATGGTACCTAATATCGATGCTCTATAAACAACTAATCATGAGACGGAGAAATATCAAGAAGCTAGCGGAGTATTTGGCTTTGTTGATGTTGCCACTGAAAGGAGTATTTGAATACCATGTAAGCCACTAGAATTTAAATTTAAATTATATGTTTATAGTTGAATTGTGTGTTAATGAAATGTATTTTAAGTCTTTTCCTATTATTTGTTGTAGGTGTCTCGTGGTGAAATTACAATGCAAGAGCAGCAGGGTCCTTAGCGAAACCTACAATGCTTCAAGATGCAAGCACAATTTGAGTGTGTTTGAAAAAATACACTCAAGAAAACACAATATGTTAGAACTTCAACTAAGCAATTACAGTTATTATAATCTATTACCCTCTAACATATATATGGCCCTCAAGACTCATTAAATTTATTTATGACCCTCATATAGGTTGGATTTCCCACATCTCAATGATTTGGTCTGTGTCCACTACAATCTCTAATTGTGGGTGAGGCAACTGAAGAAGATACAGTATGTGGATGCCATTTCCTTGGAGAATATTAACATAGTGTCTAAGTGGAGGGTGGAGTACAAGGCACCTGTTATGGACGCACCTATATTGTTAGAGGAGGAACAACAACAACAAGCATAGGGGTAAGGGAGGCGCAACAAGAGTGGGTGGGAAAAGGGGACTTTGACATCATGGAGAGTGATGTGGTAGCGTTAGCACCACTTTCTACACGGATTAGCAGAGAAACACTCTCTATTCGACAACAAATAGATGATATGTGGTAGTGTTAGCATCACTTTCTACACGGATTGATAAAGCAATACCCTCTAGTCTACAACAAATAGATGATATGGGAACTTCTAGTGGCAAACAAGACATGACCTTTTCTCGTAAAAGGGGAAGAGGTCATTAATTCCCCAGGATAGCTAGCTGCTAGATTTGTCATTGTAGATTACTCATGAGAATGAGATACAGTTATATATTTCATGTCATTTCGTATTGGATGACTTTTAAGCCCTTGATTGGACAACTACCATCGTTAAGGATTCTACAACGACTTCGATGTATCATTTTTTATTTGGCATCTACTGCATCATAAATAACATCAAAGTCGTATCATATTTTATTTGGCATCTATTGCATCATAAATAAGGATGTTTTTTCCATATTTATGTGTCTTATTTGACGTTGTTGTTGGTTTATACATTTAAAAAGAAATTATAAAAATAGATTTATTTGTTTTTAATGGTTGTTGTGATTTGTCGATTTTTCGACAATGTTGCTCATAAGTTGTATTCTAAACCTCGTCAATTTTTTGACAATGACGATTTTTTTAAGAATGCTCGAACTACAAAGTCACTTAAGAAACATTTTTGCTCATTATCTATAACATTATGCAATTCAAAGTATTACTCCATTTGATTCACTTGTGTAACAACATTTATTCCATCAATATTTCTTAATTCTACAAAAGAGCTAGTTGCTATATTTGTCATTGTAGATTACTCATAATGATGAGACACATTTATATATTTGAAGTTATTTTGTATTGGTTGTCCACTTTTGAGTCCTTGATTGGAAAGCTACAAAGCTTTAGGATTAAATATCGACTTTAAAGTATCATTTTTTATTTGGCATCTACTGCAAAATATATATCGATGTTATTATATATATGCCAAAATGGTTATCTGGTGTTGTTGGTTTATATGTTTAAAAATTGATAAAAATGAATTTATTTTGTATTTTTTAATGCTTGTCACAATTTGCCAATTTTTTTAATATTGTTGTTAAGAAGTTGCATTTTGAACCCCTCCTTGATTTTTTGTCAATGTCAATTTCTTCAACAATGCTCAAAATATAAAGTTACTTAGGAAATCTTTTGTTTATTATTAAGTTACTTAGGAAATCATTTGCTTATTATTCATAATATTATGAAATTCAAAGTATTGCTCAGTGGTTCACCCATGTAAAGACATTTATTCCATCAAAATTTCCTAATTCAAACTTGGGGAATTAAATACCCTTAGGAACCCATCCTTGATTAGCTCCAATATTAGGGTTAAATCCTCCTAGAATATGTGTACTACTCGAAGGTTGTTCCACATGATATCTATCTTAACTTTCATGAGTTCTTTGTGTCACATTATCACTTTTTAGGGAGCCTCTCCTTTAGGGTTTGTAAGAGCTTGGCCACTTCTGATCAATCTTTTGATCCATCTTTTTTCTATTTACTTTTGTATGTTTACCAATTAAACATGTACCATTGACCTATGATTCAATTCATTAAAATTGTTCTCCAAATTGGATAGTTGGTTATATTTTTCTTCATTTTCTCCATCTGTCATGGTTGAGCTTTCTAGAGGTTTAATTAGTGTAGCATTTTTTGCACCACCCTTTGCCATGTGGGCCCATATACCTTTTGAAACCCTAATTTTGGACACTATCTAGTTGTAACTCTGAAATTTTGCCACTTCTAAGTCTAAAATTTTGTCTAGTAGTAGCCTAATATGTCTTCTCGACAATGCCACAGGTTTGACCAAATTATGAATTCATAAGAGAAGGATATGGGTAACTTTCCCACAACCTATTGGTTTTGGCCCTTTCAAAAGAGTAAAGTACTACATATACAAAACTAAGACCAAAATCATGTGAAGCATACAATGCAACTGTCAAAGCATGTTGGGGCAAAAGCACAATTAGGAGAGAGAGGGGCTCCCCAGCCTAGTAATCAATCATCGTAGTAAAGGGACCAAATACACTATATGATAATGTCATCCAGTAAATCAAATATTATTTTTATTTAATCTAAAACTGCCTATGGACATTGAGCCTATATTCCTTACCAGGATGTTACTGGCAAACATTTCAAACATTTTGTATTTACTCAATTCAATATGTATTTACTTCAACTACATACATATAATCTCTAAAATAATATAAAGAGTTACAGTATAGCACCATGTGTCAGCTACTTTAAAGGGAGTTTCTTGCTGAGAATTCTTTTTCCCCTCTTTCACCAGGATAATCTGACTTTAGAATAAATTTCTTTGCGTGTGTGACTTCCAAACAAATCCAGTAGAAGTGCGAAAAATCCCAAATAAAGGGTAATACAGTGTACAAGCTGACTTTAGAATAAATTTCTTTGCCTTTGTGGTCGCCAACCACAACTGGTAGAGCTGAGATAATCCCAAATAACGGGTAATAAGGCATAGTGTCACACAAGGTGGCTTCATAACAAATTAAACAAACACCAATAATCTTCTATTGACAGTCTTGGAGTAAGCTATCTACCCGACCATTTGCGCCGAGGCCCACCTGAGACCATCCAGTTATAGCTTACTCCCTTATCTAGACCAAGAACAACCAATTCCAACACCTATTTTCACACCGACTGTGCTCTTAAATTCATCCATCCATAAATTTAGCCATAGAAATTCTTGTTTCTTAAATGCAAGTTTAAAATTGTAAGTTTTGATTGGAATTTTTATGAAAATTGCAAATGTATGTTTAGAACTGTATAATTTTAGTCAACTCCATACAAATAACTGGAAAGATCTAAAACTTGGAACGTTTTACCAACTTCCTTTGTAACAATCAATCAACTCCTTTGTTTGTTTTATGGAACCGGATCCAAGTTTAAACCTTGGATTCTTTATCCTTCATGATTACTGAGGTTAAAGTTTTGAACTAGCATACACACAGAACAATGGCGTTATCAAATCCGTAACAATTGAATTTCAAATTACAAGTTTTTAGAACACAATTTCAGATTAGGGTAAATTGGTATTTTTTATTATTGCATTATACTAGAGTGTAATAATAGTTTGTTGTAGAATTGATCTGCAATGAAAATGCAAGAAAAGAAGCAGAATCTGTTGTTCTTGGTCTTACTGTTACGAAAAGATAACGGAGTAATCTATCACTAGACGGAGTCAAGTAAGCCCCGGTGCAAATGGTCGGATAAATAACTTACTTCGTCTTTATTACTCATTTTAAGGCATTTTAGATATTGATCCTCTGATAGGGCGCCTTAAATCACTAAGTGCTTCCAGCCCAAATCGCAATGTCAATAATGCTAATTCACCTATCCCTAATAATAATGGATTCTTTAACCAAAGCAAAAGAAAATTCTAGAGTCAAAACCCGCCATGTTTAGCAGGGGAAATATCAAGTTCACTAAAACAAACAAGAAAGTGGTACCATTTTTGCTGTCTCTGGAAGCGAAAGCCACTGGGAGAAAGGCTTCAATGACAGCATAGGGACGTCATACAACTGCAACAAATCTGGATCCACGGATGCCATGTCGACTGTGACACATAGAATCCAACAGAATCTGCAGCTCTTACACCAAATTCACTACCCAGATGCCCCGGTATCATAGCTCCCACAGCTAAACCCTAACTTCGGATAAGATTTCCAACCGTGTTTGAATGGAGTCCACAGTGTTAAAAATCCCACCAAATTTCCAAAAGTGTTTTATTTTATTAATGAAAAGATAATTTTAACTTTAACAACTTTACAGGCCTTTCATGTGTTTTATTTTATTAATGGGAAGATAGTTTTAACTTTATTGTTTATTGTTTAAATGACGATTTTTTAAAAAGTGTTTTATTATGTCCCCGACAGGGGATATATATGATTCGCCAAGGAGGATTAGTTGAGGGTTTGAAATAAGAAATTTTTGTGTTTTCTATAGTTTTTCAATAGTTAAATTTTGGCTTGTATTAATTTCTTTTTTTTAAAGCTATTTTACTATATGCTCATTGGTCCAGTGAAGGTGACGTTTGCCTAGGGTGTTGTGCCCCAGGACCCGGCGGCAGGCTCTCGTAAGCAGATTTTAATGCAGTTTCCTATCTGTTATTGTCGGTGTACATTTCTAGGAGCAATGAGAAATGAGCCACTCTGACAACCTCGAAGCTAGTTCATGGAGTTGTGCCCTTGCAATGGCCGTGTGGCTATCTACATGCATCTCTTTGCTAGCATTTTCTTAATGCTGCCACGAATTTATCATTATTTTATGGCGTCAGTGAAATAGGAGACATAGGGAACACCACTGAACAATCTCAGGGTTCTTCTTTACATAGTCTAAGTTTCTTTCCAAAGCCTCTTAACAAGTCTTGTTCTCACTTACGTGTAGCTCCCAATTTGCCTCATCTTTTAAGAGTGGTTTGTCATTAGAAATTACATTGCCCAGCTTCGCTTACTCTATTGAGACAATGGATATGTTGGCAATGCAAAACATAACAACTACAGATTGAATTGGATTTTATGGTGAATTCATCGTGGCTACTTCAAGCACAGTGATCTATGTTTGCTTCATCAAAACCTCCGAGAGTGATGATCCCTTTATCAGTGGTATCGAGATGAGGGCTCTCCAGTATGGTATGTATCGACAAGCTCAGCCAGGAACAATGTTGCCTTGGGTATTCATAGCAAATTCCACTGTTAGGTATATATTTTGAATTTTATATAATATTTATCTTTTAGTGAGTTGTCATATTTTTAAATTTTATTTAATAATTGTGTATCTTGGAGACAAATTCGACAGCTTCTGGCTATCAGGAGCAGATTATTATGTTTGCCCCACATATTCATATCTTGCAAGCTCTGATGAATTCATTTCAACTAACAATACCTTCCTCCAATTGCTGTCATGCAAAGCGCATGGACTGCAAACAGCTCAGCCCCCTTTCCGTTTCAGTTTACACCATTAGAAGGGACCAAGTCATTAATGCTATTGTATTTTGCAGAGATCGAGAATCTAAGTATGTCTGAATCCATTCAGAACATTTTATGTTTCCATAAATGGTGAAAGGAAGTTTGAAGACATAACTTTGATGCGAATTGGAACTAGCTTTCCAATCCAATAAAAGTAGGTATGATTTAAACCTGGTTCAGGCCAGTAACTCCAGCCGTTCTCCTCTATTCAACACTATTGAGGGTCATTTCATTTCGTTGTCGATTCTCAACCTGCAACATATTCACAAGACAGTAAGTACCCTCACTAAATTTCTTGTCCTCAAATTATGTTATCGTTCTATGACTAACCCATTCGATCTTAAACTGCAGTTGACGCTCTTGATGCTATCAAAAACTGGTTGGACATTAAAGATTGGATTTCTGATCCATGCTATTTGAGACAGTGGGAAGGAATTAGCTGTGGCAACCGCTCTTGCTCTTCGGTGAAAAGAATTGTGGAAATGTAAGTGTAATTCTTGGATTTGTTTACAGCTTATAGGTGAAACTCTAAATGTTCAGCATAATTGGATTTGTTGCCAGCGATTTGTCAAGAAGGAATCTTACTGGATCTATGCCTAACGATATTGGGCAATTGACTGCATTACTTAATGTGTAAGCAGAATTTTAACTTTTTCCTTCTGTTATCAATCAGTAGCTTCCCAAGAAATCGAAATACACCAAATTCTGCTAAGTTACTTTCTATATAAAATAAGAGATATTTCATTTTGAAACATTTACTATCGCAGAGGGTCTTTGTAATAAAAAGCAATGCAATATTATTCATGGTTTTTTTAATTCTTTAACCATGAGTAGAGTTTGTATTCGATTTTTCAGAAAGGTTAAAGATTGCTTAGTATTGTTTGCATTCCCGGTTTTACAAGGGTTAAAGATTGCTTATTAATCTTAGTGTAAATCAATTTTACAGTGAATATTTTTTTTAAATTAGTTTGGGAGTGTATATGCTTTTTATAAAAAAAAATAGTTGAATATTTTAAATTTTTTAAATATCCATAGAGCTGCATTCTGACCTAGGTTGGAACTGTTGAATTGTTACATTGTTGTTTGTATTCATTATTGTTTCTTTTGCTCGTAAAATTCAAAGATAGAATTATTCTTGTAAAACATATGTTTAAACATAAAGTTAATTGATGCTAAAAAAAATTAATTGAATGACAAGAAGAAACCACAAAGTAAAATTCCATTATTTTATTTTTATTTTTTCACAATAATTACACTTGTTGATAAAGAAAAAAAAAACTATGTGAAGAAATATGAAACGGTGACCAAAAAGAACTATGTTAAGAAATATGAAATGGTGAAAAGCCATTGGATCCAAAAATCCATGTAAATTATATTTCTTTCGAGATAAAATTGTTCGCTGTAACTACTCCGTTTATCTATATAAATAATTTGAAAATGATTATAATGAAGTTGACAGGTGGCTGGATAAAAAGCAAAGATGAAATAGGTCTTAGTTTACCTTCAATTTTTAACAACATTATAAATTACTTTAACTTGAATATTTTTTCAAACTTTTGAGACCAGCAAGAAGACTTTTAATACATATTAATGCATTATACTGTTCAAAGAAAGGGAAGGGACGGGAAAGGAATGCGACGTCAAGGTGAATTTGACTATTTGTGTTATATAAGAAAATAACTATACAACTATTAAATGAAAAATCAACTAAATAGTTATATAGTTATATATGAAATTTGAATTAAAGTGAAATTTTTCATTTCATTCCAACATGCCAGTGAATCATAACTCATGGATTCTTTGTCAACTTCCTGATTGATAACTTTGTACATCCTATTTTTTTGGAAAAAAAAAACTTTGTACACCATATACATGATTATTAGTTTATGGTTGATTCATTCTTTGTCTATGTCAATTTTTTTTGTTATTAAAAATTATAGTATTGAATATTAATCATTATATGTTTATGTCAGTTTTTTTTTTATTAAAAATTGTAGTAGTTGATATTAACTTTTTTAAGAATCAAAATATTTTGCTTAGGTTTAAATTTTTTTATTAACAAAAAATTAATTCAATAATTTAATGACTTATGGGTATTTACCCAATTGAAAATCAAAATACCTTGCTTGGCCTTGAAGTTTTTGAATAATACAAGATTAATAATTTGATTCAAGTTATGTATATTTAACTTTTTAAAAACAATACAAGATTAATAACCTAAGTTTTTATGTTCCCCACAGATAATATATATGAATCCGTTAGGTGGATTAATTCCGGAGGTATATTTAAAATTTTTATTTTTCAAATGTTTTTAAATGTTTTTATTATACTTTGATTCATTTTTATTTTTTGAATAATTTAAATATTGATTTAACTTAGCTTCTATTGGTCTTTTGTATGTGACGTTTGCTTGGGACTTTATGCCCCAAGACCGGATAGCATAAGCAATGGCATTGGAAAATGCTTAGTTTGAATTAATGGTATTGACACCAGCATTTGCTTCTCGTAGTGGCAGTTGGTTTGATTAATACAAAATAGTTGAGGGCAAAATCCCAAAAATTTCTTTGACAAAAACAATTAAATAAACCAAGTAAGTTTCTCCCTCAAAATAAATAACTGATAAGAGAGATAATTCTAAACCATATCATGAAGTGATGGATGCAAATTTTAATATAATCAGCTCCATGGATCGATGTGGAGAGAGCATTGACGATCCAACAAAACCCAGGGTTTTATTTGTACGACATATTGATGCACAGCTAAAACCAAAATCCCAATGATAGTGGCAAACCATTGCCAAGTTCCCAAACGAGGAGCAATTAAGAATATCATCTCAGTGGTTGAAATTCACATTCAATGAGCTGAAATATGCCACCAGGAACTTTAGGCCAGAGAATGTTATTGGTGGAGGTGGGTTCGGCTATTTTTTCAAACCCTGGATAGAAGAGAATGGTACTACTACTATCAAGCCTGGCACATGCCTCACTGTTGCTATCAAGACACTTGAGGTTCGTTTGATATGTTGGCTGCTGTTTTTTTGTTCTCCTTCTTGATATTTGCAATATAGGGTTATTTTTCCCTAAGTTTGTTTTCAGGGTCCTATTTCTTTGCATCGAAATTGGGTGAATGGCATTTCATGTTGGTGGAGGATTTGAATTTTTAAGAAGCATGAAGAATGCGCTATTTTGAGGGCCAACTTTGTGGTCGAATTTTTAGTAGGATTGTCTGTGAGATTTTTTTGTATCGTGACGACCTAAATGTTGTGGGTAGTGGGTAGTTTTTCTTCCTATGCCTAGAAGCCTTAGACAACTTTGATAGTAGAATCACTGCAGAATATCTGCAAGGAATGTGAAGGCTGGGAAGAAAATAATTGATGGCATGTGCTAAACCTATTTACATTGTTAAAGTTTAAATAAAACCTTAAAAAAATTATATATAAAACAAACTGTTTTTGTTTATTTGTTGTTGATCATGGAAGAGATGCTAATCTTTCAAGTTAACCTGCAACAACATGTGACAATGTCGGGGACATTGCCACCACGTGGCTCTTGTTTTGTTAATGAAAAGATATGGCAATTTTTTCAAAACGTCAAAAAAAAAATAGTTTGAAGGCCAAAGATGAAATGAAATTCCAACACTGCTGAGAGATAATAATTTACAGCCAGACACCTATACTGGAACAAATGAATGTAAACAATTTCCAAAATTAGGTGGCATTATTAAAAAACACTGAAGTATTTAATTTCTTATAATTAAAAACTTCTTGGCATTAAAAAAAATTTTTAAATTTTTTATTTTTCAATTACCTAGTTTTTTTTCTGACAATATGTTGCAAAACTAGATAAAATGTCATTTCACAAGTACTTACCCTTAAAAAAATAAAAAAAATAATGGAACGCTTGCGTGAGAGACGCTTCCGTTTGAAGTTGTCTTTTTATCAACTCTGGCTGGGCAAGAAATCTAGTCTTTTTACGGTCGGCCACAACCAGCTCCATCAACCTTCAAAGAGCAAGGGCAAGCACAGCGGTAGCCGTTAAGACTTGACGGAAAAGAGGAGCAATTTGAAGGCTTTCCCATTAAAGATTACACCACCGGCCGGTTCATAAACGGACTGCAATAACAGGGGAACAGCCAGTAAGCGTAGTTAAAATCCACGGTCAAGATGAACTGAAGATTGATCTGTGCTCTGGGGTATACCTGAGCTTCTAAGGAAAGCAGGTTAATAAATCCAGTGTTTAACTCGGATTAAACATGGATCCGTGGTTTGGGACTTACAACTAACCGCAGCTTAATAAATCCAAGGAATTCATGGTTAATGAAGGTTGAGATAGATTAAATATGAATCCATAAAGATCAGTTAATGATTTCTCTCATGATGAATGGTATCACCCAATAAAACCCATGTTAAGTCTTTCAAGGGTTGGTAACTTGGTCCTTGGTAGATCAACCCAACTCATAAAGATCATTTTGGAAGGCAGGTCCTAGTCTAACTTGTAAATAAGAGTATAAAGGTCTTTTCTAAATGAACCATTTTTGAGATAGGGTTTTAAAAGTTTTTGTTTAGTCAAGCTGTGATGAGGAAAAGGTTGAGAGGTTGACTAAGTTCAGAAATGAATGATTGAATTAATTAGAGGTTCATTAAGAATTTGTTTAAAAATAAGCATGTGGATTTGGTTGTTGTTTTTTATATGCGCATGAGCATACAGAGATCAATGCTAAACGCAGATTTTAGTGGTTAATATTCTTCACAAATTAAACTAATATTATGTCAGACACTAATGGTGTTCTGACCTAGTAAAATGGAGATAAATTTCAATCATGTGATATGTGAAAGATAATCATAGAAATAAACCAACTTGACAAAATTCAAGATATACAATATAGAGTTACATTTGAGATTCAAAAAATAAATAAGTTTAGGACTTATATATCAAATATTAAAATGAAAGACTGGCCTATAAGTGAACAAATTCAATGTTTTTGGCAAAGCAAAGTTTTGTCATTACTTATTGCTTATTTGTTCCAAATTTCAATCCTATATGTTATCTTCCACTTATGAATCAATTTTTAGTTACAACTCAATTAAAACCCTTGATCACCTCTTTCTGCATTGTCGCTTTACTCAGCAGATTTGGCAGGAGCTTGGAAGGGCACTAAATACAAGGTTTGTTTGGCATGGACAGAATATGGTGGAGGCCTTTCGTTTGTGGTTTGTTGAGAGGGGATTCATGTTATTCCAAGCACTACCTTGCATCATTGCTTGGGGAGTTTGGTTAGCCAGGAACAAAACAATTTTCCAGGACTGTCGAACACCATCGGAGTTGGTTGTTGCAAATATTTTGGTTGTATTTAGTCATTTTCCCCACAGTAACAAAATCACTTATGTTAGAGTTCTTCGGGAGGAGGTGATCGACCAAAATAAACCTTGGGGTTATTTTGATGGTGCCTCCCAGGAACATCAGCTTATTTGCGGAGGTGGAGGTTGTATGTTTCTATCTCCCATACATTTTTATCACCTATCTATTGTCCTTGGGAAGGGATCCACCAATTTTGCTAAATTGATGGCACTTTAAGTGTTACTCTTATTTGTTGTGGAAAAGGGTTGTCACACATTACAGGTTTTTGGTGACTCTTTGATTGTGATTGATTGGGCTCGAGAAAATTCAATATGTCATGTGATTCGACTTCTACCTATCCTTGAGGAAGTGGTTATATTACAACAGCGCTTTGACAGTATAACTTTTACTCATGTCTACAGGGCATAGAATCAAGTGGCAGACAGGCTTTCCAAAGAAGCCTCACAGCTACCGTTTGGTCACTGGCATATTTTAGAACAGGTTTCGACGGGAACTTTCAAATTTCATCATCGTCCGTTTTATGATGATCGGGATTCGCTTGTTTGAACGGGGTTCACCGAGCAGATTCAGTTTTTTTTGCTATATATCTATATGATTACAGCGTCCGTTTATATGGTTAGATTGTTGCTATGTTAATGATACTTTGGGTGTACAAAACTGCAAAAGCTTTGATTTTGATGAAACAAATATTTTTTGTTTTTTGTTGACAATCTATGGGGTTATTTCGCCTTATATACATCTGCAAATGTAATTTTGTTCTCTATTGAAATAAAATTACGAATTTTTCCGAGGAAAAAAAAACTATATGTTATCTTCAAATTATAAATTGCTTAGTAAAGTTTTATAATATGAATTCATGTGAATTAAGTGAAACTACGAATTTATAAAAAATCCTTATAGCTTTTAAAACAGTTTTCACACAAAAAGAAGTGAGCTTGTCCAATTATTAACTTTTTCAAACCAAAAATAATGAACTTGAATATATACAACCTTGAGATGCATACAGATTCAAAATGAATTGTCATGTTTGAGGTTTCTTACTTAGCTTTGTTCATCTTTAAGCCTCTAACCAACCACTATATATTCTTATTGTAATTTTGTATTTGACTCAAAATTCAATTGAATCATTGGTTCAAGTTTTATTTCAAAGCTTCTAGATTAAAGAACATAAATTTATGGCTCCCATAAAAATCCATGTAATGCTTCTCGTTTATTAATGGGAAATGAAAAAGAATAGCCCAAAATTTCTTAAATGTTTATTTTTCAAATTTTAGCCCACAAAGTAATTCAATTTTCTCCATAGTTGAAAGCCAATCACCAACTAACCATAGTGAAATTTATTCATAATTCAATTTTTTATTTTGCAAATTTCAAAAAATATAATTTGCAATAGCGCACGACATTTCCACCTCGTGGCTCTTGTATATAAACTAAAACTAAATATATTTATGAAAATATTTGAAACTTGTAATAATGTATTATTTATGTATAGCCTAAAAGCAAGAAAAAGTACATTAACTATTCCATGTCGTTAAAAATGGAGATGGTTAAATGTTAGCAACTATTAATAAAGCATGGAGAATGTTGCAAATTTAAATTGAACTTTTTAAAACATTTTTAAAATAAATTGATATAGAAACTTTCTAACATATTAACTCTATCCATGGCATCCAAAAATATGATCAAACTAAAACAAAGGTACCCTTGTAAACCTTTTTTTCACAACAAAAAAAAACTATACTATTATACTAGTATATGTAAAAGTTATACAAAGAACAAAATAGACAAAAGAGTCTTCAAGGTAGCGACTGAGACAGGTAGCATTACCCTAATGTGAAATCAATAGACAATTTTTAGTTTGAATATGACCATGATATACAAAAGAGGCCAAATTATGGACAAGAGAGCCAAGTAAGAGACAAAATATCCAACAACAGAGAGTGAAAAGAGAGTCGAACTCGGGATATAAAGATCTGAATCCTATCTTCAGAAACAAGAGTGCCATCCTCCCATTTCCGATAAAATAAAAAATAAAAAATAAAATCATTCCTCAACAGTTAAAGCATGTTTAGACAGGTCGTTCGTCAGTTGATTGTATTCTATATATATATGGCAGAAAGATATGTCATTTAATGATGCAATCCGACGACGGACCTTCTTCAACCATCCTGAGAGAGGAAGAATATTTATAGAGTTTTTTCATGAGGCCCAATCAGTAATAACTTTAGCATCCCCAAAGGCCCTAATGACATCCAGATGAAGATGTTTAGAAAAGTAAAGAAGCATCCATAAGGATAGTAATTCTCCTTTTGTATTAGTACCTGGGTCACAAAACATCCAAAGTTTAAAAATCTAGTTTAAGTAAGAAACTATCAAAGCTATCTAATATCATCTAATTAATCATTCATAATTATAATAACAAATCAAACTATTTGCATTGTAATAATTCATTTTAAACTCTTAATATTCTAAATTCATGAGAGTATAAGATTCAACGTATACAAATAGAGTGTATGCTTGTGGTGAGAGAAGGGGGATGCTAGTTTGGTAGCATATTTTCAAGTCCTTAATATGAAGGCAACTAATATACTTAAATTGATTCCTTTTGCTCGAAGAGTTGATATTATGATGGGCAAAGTGGAGTTTTAAAAGTGTTGTAGTTATATCACAACGTCTTTCATTTGTCCTTCCTAGTTGGCCTCAACTTTGAAGTCCTTAATATAAAGGAAATTGATGTACTCAAATTGATTCCTTTTGCTTGCAGAATTGATATTATGATGGGCAAAGTGGAGTTTTAAAAGCGTTGGAGTTAGATCATAGCGCCTTTCATTTGTCCTTCCTAGTTGGCCTCAACTTTGAAGTCATGATTGTGACTATTTGACATTAGTTCTTGAGTGTCTTAGAAGCATTAGGCCCAGCCACAAGGAAATCATAGCAAATTAACAACTAAGTTATTTGCTTTTAATGTTTATTAAATTAGTTGTGTACATTTTAAAAGTTAGAATAAGAAAGTAAAATTTACAATAGGTTGGTCACAGATTACTCCCAGAGGAATACCAAGTCCATGCCTCCTTGTGCTTCCTTTTCCATTCTTTTTTTATAGAAACGATTGAAGAAATTTTTTATAAAAATAAGAAAGTAAAATTTATAATAGTTTGGTCACAGACTGCTCCCAGAGGAAGACCAAGTCCATGCCTCCTTGCGCTTCCTTTTCCATTCTTTTTTTTCATCTCCATTTCCTATTCTATGAATGTTGAAACTCCTTATAAATTGCCCAAGCAAGAGGTTACAAAAGCATAACATTCAGAGGATGAAGAAGAAAGGTTCACTATAGAGTAATCCAGTTTCTCTCATAAACCTGTTGATTACATAACATGATGTCGCAATCTAAGTCCACTCCCTTATTGGCCATACTATCTGCTTGTTTATTATTTTCTCTCAAAACATGAAGGAAATTGATGGCTTTGAACTCATTTACCATTCATTTTAATAGATGATGGGTCTTGGTGACTATATTATTTTGATTCTTTTCTATTTTCCTTGCTTCTCCAATAACCATGCATGAGTCACCGAATACCACCAGTTACTTAATGCCATCATTCCTTGCAAGCTCCATTCCTTTTATTAATGCTCACCATTCTGCCCCATTGTTAGTCTTCCTGTTGATTCCCCAAGCATACTCTTTCAACTTGATTCCTTCAGAATTGAAATAGACTCCCCCCACTCTTGCCATCCCCAAATTGCCTTTTGAAACACCGTCAAAGAACAAAGAGTTGCAGCCCAATTTCTTCCACCGTCTTTTGAACTCTTCCAGATTCATTCTTATTTTCCAAGATTGCATAATTGAATTTTTTTTTTTTGAGTCCATGGTAGTTGTGACGTGAAAACTAGCAATTCGGAGGCCTAGTCTCTTTCTTCTGTTGTCAATTCTTCCTTGATGATGCTATGCATTCCCCTCGTGAGTAGAGTTTCCACCCAAATATCTTTTGCAATTGCCGCAACTTTTCCCGGACTGTTCTTTTCTTCCTCAAAAATCTCCTTATTTCTCGTTGTCTGTATCTTCCAACAGATATATCTTGGAAGAGCTTCCCAAGCCCTCAAGAAGTTTGGTTTGTTGATGAGTGATCCTTGGTAGTAATCCTTCCAGTAAGCAAATAGATCATCCCAATTTGTTGGCAATGTCAATTCGAAATGCAAATCCTTATAATCTTGGTGCCAAACCTCACTAGAAAATTTGCATTCTAAGAATAGGTGTTCTATTGATTCCTTCGACTCCTTGCAAAGAATGCATCTTAGCGGGCCTTCTATTCCTCTTTTCCTTAAATTCTCTATTGTTAGAGTTTTTCGATGGGCTAGGATCCCAAAAAACACATTGATTTTGGGAAACCCATATTTATTCAAGATCTTACTCCATTTCATGTCTTTGTTGTAACTATTGCACTCCACGTCCACTACTCTGTATCCTTCCTTAATTGTATAGCTTTCAGCTTTGCCCCAACAACGTTCATCCTTCAACGCGTGGTGAACAGGAGGTGGCATCACCATGATGAGAGCTTTGTAATCTGTGTTGAGTTGACCAATCTCCATCTCGTGCCAGCCAGACCACATCCCTTTGCTCATATAGTCAGAGATGTCAAACAACGTGTGTATATTCATACTTTCAAGACGTTGCCTTAATTTTGGGAATGCCTGCGCTAAAACGATAGGGGGAACAGAAAAACAATGGTCATGCCAAATTTTGATGGCCTTGTTATTGCCTGGTGTCCATTTCAACTTCTCTGTAAGGAGATGAGTCGCATTTTTTCACAGCTCCCATATCGGTGAGCCTTTCCTGTCCATGTTAATATTGTCTAGACATCTTTTTTCTGGTACCTGTTAGATATTTCTTTTGGGTGATTTCCTTTCACCACGCTCATTTTCCAGTTACAATTCTCCAGATAATTTTAGCTCCAAGAGCTAAGTTCATTTTGCTTGGATCTCGTATTCTAGCTCCTCCATAGATTTTTGGTTTACAAACAGTTTCCCAGATCACCAAGTGGAATTTTTTGAGACTATCTCATTTGCCTCCTTGCCACAGAAATCTTCTTATTTCTCTTGTAACCTCTTCCATGATTTTTTTTGGAGCTAGAGAGATCGATCAAGAGTAAATGGGATAGGCGAAAAGGTTGGAATTGATAAGGGTAAGCTTTCCAGCCGGATTAAGCCACCTTATCCCCCATGAATTGATTTTATTCTTGGTCTACTCTATCATCCCCTACCAGTCAGCAGCCCTTTTCTTCCCTTTGAAAATTCAGATCCCAAGGTAATTGAAGGAGTTCCAAGTTGCAATTCCTTCGAAGCCAAGGGTCCTTGCTATCTTTGCTAGTGTTCCTGGAGGGAAATTCCAGTCGTAAACTTTGGACTTGATTGAATTTATTTTGTCAACGGTTGCTTTAAGGAAAGTGGATAGAACTGAATTGAATCTATGTGCAATTATGATAGATTCTCCTCCAAGCAGAATGGTGTCATCAGCGAATTGTGCATGGTTGGCAACTTTCACTCCCCTCGCAATCTTCAGATCTCCAGACTCCTGCATAAGTTGAATATTTTTGCTCATAGCTTCAGCCACCAAGAGGTAGAGGAATGGGGACATCGGGAAGCCTTGTCGGAGCCCCCTGGTTGCCTAAAATAATTTGGAAGGTCTACCATTTACTAATGGTGTGATCCACGACCTGCTTATACAAGCTTTTACCCAATTTACAAATCTTTTGGAAAATCCAAACTTAGACATGATTTCAAAGAGAAAAAAGTGATTTACCCTATAAAATGCATTTTCCATGTCCAATTTAATGTCCATACCTTGTTGCTTCCTTTCCATGCTGGAGTGTATTGATTCCTGAATGATGATGATGTTGTTCAAGATCTGGCACCCTGCTACGAAACCTCCTTATGAATCTGAGATGAGACGACCCATTATGCTTTTCATTCTTGAAGCTAAGTTTTTTGACATGATTTTGTAAGAAGTGTTGCATAATGAGATTGGTATGAATATATCAAGCGTTAAAGGACTCTTATATTTTAGAATCAAGGCCAGGAAGGATGAATTAGTTGCCCCCCCCCCCAATCTTGTCTTTTTTCCTTGTCCAATTTAGCATTTTTTCCAGAGCTTCTTTTATTATATCACAGGCTTCTCTACAAAAGTTAAGTGTTAAACCATTTGGCCCCGGTGCTTTATCGGCATGGAGTGACCAGATTGTGTTTCTTATCTCATATTCCATGATAGGTTTTGTTAGATCCTTGTTTTCTGCATTTTTTATAAGCGATGGTATACCATGGAGTAAATCCATTTGTTCTTTTGGATCTGTCTCACCCGTATCTGTATATAGTTCTTGATAGTGATTGTAGGCGTGCTCCTTAATATCTTCCTGCCCTGTTATCTTGTTTCCATAATTGTCCTTCAACTCCTTTATGGAATTGTAGCTTTACTGAATCTTGGTTTGCATGTGAAAGTACTCAGTATTGTTGTCTCCACCCTTCAGCCGCGTCTTCCTAGATTTTATTCTCAATACCTCCTCTATATGTCTTGCTGCCTTTAGAATTCTGATGTTCAGCTCTCTCTCTCCTGCTTCAAATGCTCTGTAGACACCTCTTCCACTTCCATTTTGAATTGCATAGCTACTAATTCCCTTTGTAGGTTGATTTTTTGCTTATTTGGATCCTCAAAGCCTTCCTTCACCCATTTCTTTAAAGTTGTTCTCATTGTTCTTAGTTTTGATTCCCAAATGTAACTGGGTGATCCGAAGTGTTGGAGGTTCCACTCCCTTTGAATTAACTCATGTAGCCAGATCAGGTTAAATCTGAAAGGGATGGTCCCAAGATTGGCTGGAGGGGATAAGATTAGAGCTATTGGTTTATGATCTGACACTACTGAAGGGAGAGAAAGAGAGGTATGGAGGTCTTTCTGCAAGAAGGTGGAGCTTACCAGAAATTTGTCCAGCCTTTCCACTACATGCCCTATTCCAGTTCTTTTATTGCTCCAAGTGTACTTCCCGTTCCTCAATGCGATGTCCAGCAGATCCAGATCCGCCATCAAGGCCTCCATCTTCTCACCAAAAGGATCCCTGGCCTTTGTTCCTCCTCGCTTCTCACTTTGTGTCTTAGTGGTGTTGGAGTCCCCAACGATGATGAGATCTTTCCTGCGCAGCTCCTCCTTTAGATTGTTGAGATCTTCCCAAAATGTTGTCTTATCCTTGTAGTGTGTTGGCCTGTATACATTACAGATGTATAACGGGATTAGGTCCTCCTTTTCCTAAATCTATGTCAATAGACATTGATGGCTTTCCCTGATAGATTTGACCAAGAATCTACCTGAGATTATGGTGGCTATTCCCCCATATGCTCCTTTGGAGCTTATGGCTTTTCCTGTGTTATTTTTCTAGAAACGACATGAAAGTTCCATAGCCTCCACATCTAGGATTTGTGTCTGTTGGAGCAGCAGTATGTCTAGCCTCTCAGAGTTGATTATCTCCTTTATTTCTTCTAATTTTCTTAAGCCTCCCAGACCCCTGCAGTTCCAAGAGACGGTTTTCAACATTTCTTTACTAATTGAGATCCTGCTCGGGATCTGCCATCTGTTCTTGCTCCTCCTATATTTTTAATGTTTTGGAGGAGCTTTGTTTCCTCAAGACTTCTTTGCCTCCCTAGCTCCATCTATGTTTATGCTTCTTGCTCTCTTTGGTATCTTTGCGACTTCCTTCCTCTTGTTATTGGTTGCGAAGCCACTTCATGTGTTTCCTGAGATCCTTATGAGGGCGACTGCTCTGGAGAGTATCCTTGTGGCATGACTCTACTATTTTTTACCATCTCTGCCCAGGTTCCCCCTGGTGTTGTAGACCCTTCTAGATCCTTTTCGCTCCTTTAATTTATGGGAGACATAGGAGGGATACTCGTGGTTGCATGATCTTCTTATTCTTCTATTTCAATTGATATTGTTTCCAAAGGCGGGATTTCACCTTCTTCCATAAGCATTGCCTCGAATTGATTATTGGTCGAGCCTTTTTCTGCTTCATTGGGATTCTCCTAGCTTGTCTTTTTCTACACCTCTTTTTCTACTAGGAGAGTTTTTCTTCCCCTTTTTTACTGTTGCCAACCTTCCTCTTGAATTTTTTCAAGATTTCTTGAACCACCTTTGGACAATTTTTGACTAAGTGTCTGTACTCATGACACTTCTTGCACTTGAATAGTAGTTGCTCGTAATCCACCTTTTGCATGTGTTCCCATCCGTCCATGTGTAAGTTTACTACCTCTGGCAGTCCTTTCTCCAGATCTACTTCAACACGGATCCTTGCACAAGAAAACAAAGAGCCCTTTGGATCTACTTTGTTAATGTAATTACCGAGAGAGTTCCCTATAACTTGTTGTGTTTCATCATTCCAACAATGCAGGGGCAGGTGTGGGAGACGAACCCAAACCGGGACCGCCAATTGCACATCCTTTTCTGGATTGAATGAAAGCCTCCATCAATTTAGATATAAACCACGAGGACCCATGAAGTAGGGACCGCTCCTGAAGATAAGATCTCTATCAGATTTGCTTTCAAATAAGAAGGATAAGAATCCCTTTCCGCAGAAGCAGTGTTGCAGCCCCCCATATATCAAGGACATCGAGTTCTTATTTATCCATACATCCATAGTCTTTAGCAAAGGCTAGATCTCTGTGAACTAGCCTATCAAACCCTTCTCACTCAAAGCCAGGGCTTTTAGTCTTGAAGTTGTCGACGTGATCTAGATCCTAGGAGTGGTTGCTTGCTTCATGAAGTTCACATTGCTGGATTCTAGGATGGACAGAGGTGGGGGAGAAGTAGTAGCCACCAAATTCTTGAAACCTTCATATAAGAGTCTTCGACGCTGCTTCGGTCTCAGATCCGAGGGTGGATCCGTTATTACGGCATCCCTGGCAGATCCCAAAGCCGACTCAACTGACCATGCTATAGATCTGATCAATATGCCAAGTTCAGGCTGCGTGTGGCAGCAGAGAAAAACTCACTCATGCAAGCAAATGCTTCTGAGCCCTGCATGCACGATCAGAGTGTGCACGATGTGAATCAGGCTTGCGATATTTTTTTTTAAAGAATCACCAATTCTATTGATTCTTTTGAAGAGTTTTTAAGATAGTGGAGTTCTTCTATCGAACGATTGGAAGGAGGATTTGTAGATCTTGGTGATTTTTGGAGGTGGAAGGACTGATGGCAACCATGGATGCAAGAGTGGGGGGGGGGGCTTTCTCAGGCCTCCCCACCTGAACCATCAAGGGGAATCCATATCGGGGGTATCTCGATCCCTCTAGGATTCCTCTAGAGGTAATGGGAGGAGAGGGAATGAGTAATCAAGCTCCAAAATTTGATAGGCCCTTCAATCGAAAGGAGGCATGGCCAGTGCATTCCTAAATCCCCCCTAATACCCTCAATTCATATCAAATAATGCAAGCTTGGGGATCGAATCCAATACATGTAAGATCATGCGCTCATAGGAAAATTTGTGGGAACGTTACCTTCAAAAAAAGACCTAGTTTGGTGGATAAATTCCACCTGGAAACCACGAGGCCACTATGATCTCCAACTGGGTTCCGAAGGCTTTCTCACCATTTTCTTTCTAAGCTTGGAAGACAAAAACAGAGTGCTTGATGGAGGACCTTATTTCTTCTACTCAGCAGGCTTGTTCTTAAGACCTTGGAAGGAGATTTTTTTCCCAGATAAAGAGGATATGAGAATTGCACATGTATGGATTCATCTCTACTCTCTCCCAAGCGAGTAATGAGACTTAGAAATTATGGAAGATATCAAAAACAATCTAGAGACCTTTATTAAAATATATGAGCAAACCAAGGCACAAAGATACACAGTCTATGTGAGAATATGTGTGTATATGGATCTATCCAAATAACAACCATAAGCCATCAAAATGTCATGGGAAGACGAAGACTAGCTGTAAACCCTAGACTATGAACAAATTTTGTTCAGATCTCATAGATGTCATGAGTGTGGGAATATGTTTAGAGAATTCCCTATGTACTCTCCAAAATCTCCTCCCAAAAAAGATGAGGACAAAATGGATCAAGGGTTTACTAGTGTTCCAATGCGTAAAAGAGGAGGGAGAAAACAATAAAACTTGGAAGCCCTAAAAATGATCTCAGTATCCAATCAATTTGAAGCTTTAAGAGATCAATCGAAGGAAATCACCAAATTATCACCTAATGAGAAGCAATGAAACCAGAATCCACAGGAAAAGAAGGACGAAAGTGTGAAGGAAACAAGTAATGTGGTGGCGGAAAACTCCAACGAATACCTAGAAAGAAACACAGGCGAAGAAGTTGAAGATATGGATATTAGGGATTTAGATCAAGATGGCATTGAACAAGCTTCTGAAGCTGCCGAGAAAGGCTATGTACCCCAAGAGCAAGTTGTAATAACCTAGATGTTATGCCCCGGACTTATGATCTTTCATGTGTCTTATGTTCTTTTGCATTATGGACTTATGATATTTTATATGAATGTGGACTTATGCTCCATTTCATGATTAATGTGATTAAGGACTTATGATCATTGTTTGATAATGTGACTTTGGACTTTGGGACTATTATTAATGTTAATGTTATTACTAGCATCCTTGCTATCTTTGAATGTTCTTACTATTGATTAAAAAAACAATTGGTTCAACAAAGGAAACTAAAAGAGTATGGGGGCCCATGGATTCCACAAAGTGGGTGGAATGGCAACATCCCTAAAACCTTATAACTTGTTGTTCGCTTGAGTTTGTCCATCCTAGTTCATATTTACACATTGCTGACATTAATAATGTTGATCACCCAAACCTTGTACAACAGATCCTATTCTCAATATTTATGGACTATGGAGTTAATATTGCATATTTTGCACACCCAAGTGGGCCCCTCTTGCATATGGAGCTCTCCTTGGGAAGATATTCCCTCACAATTATGTGTTTTGGTCATTTATGAGCGCTTTTCCTAGTTTATAGGGGTTGTAAGCTATTTTCTAGCTTCCACTCTTACACAATGCATTGATCATCTTATTTCTGTGCTTCCATGATATCTATGACCCTATTGGATTTCTTATCTCATATATTTCTCCCTCCTTGATGTTTTGTAACCCCTTTTATGCATTAGTGTGCCTCCATGTGCTCTTCATGGCTCCACTCCTTAGTTTTTGGTAACTACTCCTCATGGTGCTAATTCGAGAAATGGAATATTTTCACTAAGCCATCGCTCCACTAATTCAAGTTAAGTCTCCATGATGAATCTTAAACCTCACCTCTCTCTAATTTGATTTGATCCCTTTGGGTTATATTTGGCGTCCTTGTGCTATAAATTCATATGCCCTCTCTTGGTTGAGGTTAATCTTGAGCTTTGGACCATGTGACTTGTGTTATCTATCCATGTTGGGAATGTTGGTAGGATTGGGAGTGTATAGAGACCTAGAGTTAGTCTAGTTGTTTTACTTTTGCTTCCATTCTATCACTCTACTATTCCAAGTTCTCACACAAGAAGCGAAGAAATGGGAATGGCAAACTAGGTCATATCCCATACGCAGTGGAGATAGACAGGCAAGTAGTAGTGGGAAGCATTGTGGTTCTCGGAAGAGGTAGTTCCAAGAGTTGCTAGACTAAGTGTTCCTCTACATGTGGATACATGGTCTTAGATCTACGGTGGCCTATTCAAGTGAGGAAGGCTTAACGGTGTCTACGGTTGGGAGGAAAGTCATCCTGTTAAAGCCAGTTGCCCGTATCTTGAGATAAGTATTTATCATATGATTGTATTTATGTTTTAACACATTATTATGATGATTATGTGCAAAGATGTATGAATTGAATGATCTATATGCTTGATCATTGTATGTCACAATCTAGTTACAGGAAAAACGGACTCCGTGGGATTCGAATACGAGATGATATTCATTATGATCTTCTTTCTCTTCTTCAAAAAATGTAACTATGACTCTACGGTACTAGGAGGGGCGCAACCATATGATATGGTTCACAAATATCTGTTAATTTTTGTGCTATGAGAATTGTTCCATTGTGTCCAGAACAATGTTTCCAGTAAGGATCACCTTTTCTTTCGTCGAAAAAGCTTTCTAAATGACCAAGATATGTCTGTTTTGGTCCAATAGTTTTATCGGTGCCAAGTTGAGTGCACCAATTGTTAGATTGGAAATGTTCTATGCATGGATATGCTCCTATTTGCATATATGAGTTTTAATAATGTAATCTGAATGTATTATTTATCGATGGTTGGAGGGAGCTATCCATGCAATCTAAAATATATTAGTGAAAAATGGTTGTAGGGGACAACCATTGGGAGGTGATTTTATGGGTTGTGATTGCAATCGGTACATTTTGTTTTGCATTGGTTATGGTGTGGATATAGGTAACAAACTACATATGTTTCTTGATGTGTGTTTTCCTTAGTGTTTATCTTCACTGAAATCACATACTGAACAACACCACAAACTAATTATATCTACAAACAATTAACGACACAATACTTGACAATTATAAACTATGTTTTCAATAATCTCTATGAAGTATAAGAATTTAATGTAGGACCTTAATCACACTATGATAATAGATTCATTATTCATGCACTAAATGTGATTATGAACTTAAATTTAATGTTGATAGATTGTATTAAGTGTTGGTATTATTTAAGTAGTGGCGACAAATTATTTAATTAAGTAACACAACCTTAGTAATGTTTATTAAAGCTAGAACTTTAATTAACCATTTAATGGTTAATTGTCATAACCTTATTCTGTTGTTCTTAAACTGAGTTTAGAACCTTTTTCCTTTTCATAATGGTCGGGGACATTACAAGTGGTATCAGAGATGAAGGTTTCAACACTGATGTTGTTGCGAAGTTACAAGTCACTCTGAAAACATGCATTTGCGTTTGATAACTTGGATGCATGCACCTTAATATATTTTCACATGTGAGTTAGTTAATTAAATTGTAAGCTTGGGATGGCTATGGACTTGATGTTCATCCAGTAAGAAGAAACATTGGAAGGATTTCTATCCCCCTTCTCCAATTAGGCATATTGTAACTTAGAAAAGTTGTCTAGTTACTTTATAAATGTCATAACCCCAAATTTTCACAAAAATTAAAAAAAAATTATGTAACATAAATTGTTATAGTCGTAGTTTGTTAACTATTAGAGGTTAACGGATAAATGAAACAGTTAACAAACTAATGACTTACTTAAACACATATAAATTAATACTATTTTAATTTCGATATGTGATGTAAATAATCTGCATTCAGTTGTTTCTAGCTACACTGATAGTTTGATTTTGTCAAGCAGGTGAGAAGTTATTTTCTAACTGGGGCTTACTTAGCGATTGCTAACTTATCTGGAATTGTGGATCTTATAGGCTTGATAGGTAAATTTTGAACCAATAAGAGTTTATTAAGGCGTTAATCCATATATACTTCTTTTAGCATAAAATATACTGCTAGAGTAAAAGTTTGCTTTATAGAATTCAAGGGTAATATGGGGTAAAGTATCTTTTCTTCACTTGTTTTACAACTATGACAGTGTTTTAAATTCATGTTGCAAAGACCAATAACCTTACCATTCTCAATGTTTTTCATTAGTATGACTTTTATTTCAGACAGTTCTTCTTTCTAGCTACTAGCCAAGTTACTTATAGAGCTCACGATTTTGTATAACCATTCCTTTAATGACATAAGAGTTTACTGTTGTTATTCATTCTAATATTTAAAACACTGCTTTATAGTAAAGAAATAAAACTAAGTTTTCTAAGATCAAGCTTATAAATGTACCCTCAACTCTACTTTTAATTGAGCTTCCGTAGAGGAAATTTATCAGCTTATTATCGTATGATATCTATAAATGGTCACTTGCACAAATGTCGTCAAGTTGTGAATTCTATCTCCAAATTTATTCATGACATAAGTAATGTGACAATTACATTATCATATTATTTATTTCTAATAACAAGTGATACTATATTTATTCTTGAATAGTTTTACTATCCATTACTACCAAGTCTAATCTAATCTTGGTTTGATTCATCTTAGAGCTTTGGTATCTTATGAAGAACAAATGATCATGTATTTCCATGAAGTTCATCTTACACTTAGTACTGTTGACTACATTCAAAAATAGGAGTTATTCTAGGTGTATTTATTATTTACTTTCATTTGCAAAGTTATGATTTATAAACCAGCTCCTTATCCACTAGTGCTTGCATAAAACTAGTTCTAACAGCATAGATATGCATCGTTTATGGTTATAAAAAGAAATGGTCAATAGTAGTACCATCAACCCATGTGCAACAACTTTTACTACACTATTGATCTCTTCATACATAAAGTTTATTCAAGAAGGATTATATGATCTTTAGGGAACAAGGTCATCGATGCAATATATGTTTTGGTTCTTTACCAATGAATACTTCAAGGTTTATAATATAAGGTTTATCGATACTACAAAAACCTTGTTCTTAACATGGCTTGACTTCATAGTTTATCATTGAAATGATACGTTATTGACTTTGTATATTACATTGTCATTATAGTCGTTGATTAAATTATTGACAATAATTTGTTGTCCCGACAATTGCAGTAACAACTATATCATTCGACCCATTTTGGACTGAATAATTTAGTGGGCACGGGGAACATTCACCACCGCGCATTGCATAACTTATAAGCTCACCACGCAACCCTACTTCTCATTTTTCATCGAGGGTTTTGGTCTTTGCACTGTCTGGTTTACGGTGGCCATGAGGGCTCACTTGTGCTCATCTCCAGCTCCATTTCCTGTGTGTAGAAACGTGTTGTCACTCTAGTGTGTGGTTTTTAAGACTCACAGCTCGCACTTGGTTTTTCCTTCTGCATGTAATACTTTGTTGTGCGTGTAGTTGTTCTGTGTCAGTAGTCTTTAGTGTTGTTTCCTTTCGTGGTCATTACTAAAGCTTACTCCTACTCCAGTTGTTGGTGTAGATGTATTGTGAGCCCCGTCGCCTTTGTCACTCGTGAGCACGAAGGTTATGTTGCTCGTGGTGTGGCTCAAATCCTCCTCGGCTTCGAGGTAAAGAATTTCATCTTTCAAATGTTATAAGCTTTAAAATTACAGTTACAGTTATAAACTCAGTTTTTAATCAAGATTTTGGTTTTCACTTGCAAGTGATGGTTCGCCTTTTCGTTTGGAAGAATCCCCTCCATGTTTGGATTGGTATCAAGTTCTACGGGTAAGCCCCTGTCATAATGTGGCAACTCCCTGCTTGTACAGACTTAGGGGAAAATGGTTTCGGTTGGAAAGAAGTTACGACCTCGGTTCCTCCAGTATTGGGATGTTTGGTCTGCAGTTTTAAGATTTGTTTTTAGTTATTAAACCCTTGCATATAGCAAGGTGGCTCCGGCTTCGATGTCGTAACTTGTATTTTCTCTTTTCTTGACTTATAAAGGATATACAGTAATGTAGGTTTTAATAAATTGAATGTTAGTTTTGTTTTAAAAACCCATGCCACGATGTTGGGTACACTGGCCCTGAGATGGGTGTTGTAATCTGGTTAAGTTTGTATCCTTACGTCCTGTCAATGTAATACATTGGGTTTTAAAAAGGATTTTACTTCGAGCTCTGTCTCGTTTTTACATTAATCTTGTATATTGTAACTTTGTGTACATTAGGGTTTTTCCTATTCGACTGTTAATAAAGAACATTACTATCTAAATATCTTGTGTAAATAAATTCTTGTTATTATCTAAGATTGTAACTAAGTCATAGTGTGTAATTTATAATATTAACTTACTTGTTCAGGATATACAAACTAGGGTTTGCCTGAAATGAAACCCCTGTCTAATTAAGTTCTTCAGTTATTAATGATTAGGTTCTACTACTTGTTAATTTGATTAAATTATTATTACAGGTGTGTTGTGTAAAAGTACATTCGTTTTCGGAAAGGACTGTAACAGTTTACAATAGACTCATTGTTTATATATATTATTATCCAAGTAAATGGTTTGCAGCTTAGATGTTTTTATTTGTAATAGTTAAATAACTTGGTTAGGGTTTCGACCCTGAAGTTTTATATTTACAGGTATAAGCCTGTCTAATAATTATAAATAGTTTCTACATAGGTATTATTTAGTTTTATACTAGTTATTAATTACATTTTCATTGATTTTATGTAACAAACTGTCTAGTAGAATTTACTCAGAGTTTTTGAAATGATATAGCATAAATTATGTAACTCAATTTACTCTTTTTAATCTAAGTACTTTTAAATTTAACCCTATTTGGTTTATAGTAAATATTTGTCCTAGATTTAGTTGATATTGTTAAAAAATAAACTATGTGATTAGTAGTTGTTTATTTACTTAACTGTATGTAATCCATGTAACTCTAATGTGATTTTTCTGCTGCATTTCATTCAATTACTAAGTGAAAACAGAGAAGTATAAACATAGCATAACACTGTTTAACCTCCATAATATTTTAACATGAAATAAATTACTCTACTTCCTGTAAATACACAGTATTATCTACTCAACATTCTCTTATCTTCTTAAACATTCTACCTGTGCTAAAGTACTACCTGGATTTCCAGGTGTGGAAAAACACAGTCTAGAAATTATTTCTATTCTAACACATTACTTTTCTAATCAAGTACATTTCTTCAACCATTTAAAAAGACTGCTAGATTCTAACATTCTACAAATTAACTCTATAACATTCACATATCAATCACACTCAGATTGATTTATCTAATACAGTAAAACAAAATAATGTAGAACCTGTTTAGGACAGATGACAACAGCGTTAGGAGGCCGTTCCTCCCTACCAATCTCCTGGAGAGCGCTCAAACAACGCTTCCTCAAGACCCCCGAGCATGTTCCTGGTCTTCTTGGATGAGAAATGGTGAAGCATACAAACAGTAAACTAGTCCAATAACTCAGTAACCCACTCTGCTCTTTAGCAGTATGATCTTCAGCCTAAAAGCTGTAACTAGATCAAACAACAGTTATCCCCTTAAACACTTTTCACATTTCCCTTCCATTGAATTTCTCTGAAGTACATTCATTCACCTGAATGATCACTTCTCTAGAATGAGCAGCCCCAGCTCTCTTCAATGGGAGTTTTTATAAAGATTGCCTAGGTCTTTTGGGTCAATTTTCATTAATTGAGCCACCTGCTCTGATTCCACTTTCTTGGGGAATCATGACCCCAAATGTAGGGAGGTTGCCACCTGCAATAGTTGGAAGTGGTTTGAGGATGCTGCCACATGTCAGTTTGCTCTCCACCCAGTCTCCTCCACCAATTTGACCAGTAAACACTCTTTTAACATCTCTCCTAAGTTGTTGTCTCCACCTTTATTTATTTATAAATAAAATATTCAGAATTACATTAAATATCCTTGACTCTACTGAGTCATCAATTACAGTTTAGCATAAAATTTAACATATTGTCCTCAAATAATATCAAATAATATAAAATTGTTTTTTTTGCAAAATTGGGGCATGTGACAATAAACCATAAGAAAAAGTAGTTTTAATGATAATGAAATTATACCAAAACATAATGTTGACAATAAAAACACATTGTCATTCCTAGTGATTGATTGAGCAAGCAATGTGACCACTAAACTGATATTTTAATCAAACCTGTGAAGATTAAATATTCAACAAGTGCAAGTTCAGCAGTAGGAAGTCAGATATTGGAGATGTATTTTGAGGAAGGATGAAGACCATATAGTCTTGAAGAGGAGTTTGTTGATGGAAGAAGGTCAATTAGACATAAGAGGAGCAGTAAACCGTTAATCTTGGAGGATTCAGTGAGGAAGTGTAGAGAGTATAATGAAATGACAATTCATATCCGAGAGCAGATTATGAATGATCTAAAATCATTGAAGACCATCCAAAGATTCGTTGAAAAGAGTCATAAAAAATGTTATGTGAGGCCTATATCATCTTCAAGGAGACCTTATCACTCAAAGAGAAAGAAGGCATATGCATCAAGCAGTACATAGAGTAGTCCTGAAATATATTCAATGAGATATAAGAAGAGGAGGCATGCTCGAGATGAACTAGTAGGAGAGCTTAGAAGAATCAAGCCCCCAACTTTTGATGGAGAAGTAAAGCAAGGATAATATGTCGAAGCATGGTTGTTGGGACTTGGGAAGTTATTCCAATTGCACCAATACACACCTAATATGGAACCACATGTAGCCATATACCATTTGCAAGGAAAGGCATTTGTCTTATGGGATTATCTAGTTAAGCTAAAAGACATCGACGAAGATATAATCTCTTGGAATAAATCTAAGAAGTACTTCCAGAAGGAATACCTCTTTGAGCATTACTATGACAAAAAGATGGAAGAGTTCTTTGAGATTAAGTTGGGAAGCATGACTATGGATTCCTACGAGAATAAGTTTTTGGAAGTTTTGAAGTACAAGGGCTTCATCAAAGATTCAAAGGTTCCTAAGTGATCTTCATGGATATTATAGAGATAAAATCCAATATGATAGACCAAGGAGCCTTAAGGATTCCATGTGGAGGCAAAACACTTATATGAAAAGAATGAGAGTAAGGCCCCATCTCAAAATAATTGGAAGGATATGAAGAAGAACAAACAAGAGCATAGAAAGAAAGGTTTCTAGCCTTCAAAATCCAAAAATGGTAATTCTTATCAATAAAGGAAATCGAGGGAAGAGCCTTTAGGGAAAAGACCACCTATGGAATGTTGGATATGCAAGGAAAATCACTTTTCTAGTTAGTGCTCGCATAATAAGAATAACCTTCATAACATTAAATAGGCTTCAACTATTGGAGATGTAGGTGGAAGTGTTTAGAGGATCTATGCAGCCCTCAATGGGAGTGAGGATGACCACCAATTCCAAATCATTGAGGTAGCAGGTAAGATTTCTAATAAAACCATAGCTATTTTGATTGATCATGGAGCTAGAAATAGCTACATTGCACCTAATATAGTTGAGAAATGTCATTTGAAGAAAATTAAACTACAAATAACAAGTCTTGTACAGTTATCTACAGGAGGCAAGAGGAAAATCACAAAATTTGTAAAGATGTGTCCTTTATAAATCAATGGAGTGAAAACCTTTCCAGACTTAAACATCATACCCTTGGGGTCATATGATGTATTGATTGGCATGGATTGGTTGGATGCACACCATGCCATGCTGGATTGTCATAATAAAACTTATACTTTGTTGGATGAAGAAGGAAATCGAGTGACACTCAAAGGTATACCTAGACCCATATCCCTGAGCCAGGTATCAACTCTATAATTGAAGAAATGTCTCAAAAAAGGGTTTTGGCTATATGCAATTCATGTGGAAGAGTCGAAGGAAGGAAAATGATCCGGATTTATGCAGGAATGCAACAGAATACACAAATAACCATAGAAACAAATATGCAGTGGAAATAACAATTCATTTCATTAATATCAAAGAACTGAAACTTGTTTACAAACAAGATGGAAATAAACTAGCTTGAGTGTTGGTAGCTTATCTCTGAGAACAGATGTGGCGGCTACATGCCTCTGAACTCTGTGTTACAATGAGGCTCGAAGGCCTATATATTATTGATAAACAATGGAAAACCCTACACATCCAAAAACTTGACCCTAGGAGGTGAAACGCCAAAATATGGGCCCCGTTGGGTAACTTGGTACATCAATTTTTTGGGGTCGTAACTTTGGCATACTATCTCCGTTTGACGCACATGATACATCGTTAGAAAGATATAATCAATGACTACATCCATTAATGACAAACATAAGTTTGAAATGGACTCATATTTTCCCGACTATTCGATGCTGAAAAATGTCGTTTAGAACCTCAAAACGGCTCCGAAATTTTAGGACCCGAAAACTGCCAAAAACAGTAAATTGTGCTACAATTAAGGAAACTGGAAAACCAAAAGAAAAAATGGTGGGGGTCTAAGTGGAATAGGCGGGTGGCCACCAATATCCTCCTGGATCATAAAAGAACTAGAACTATAGGATTATTCAATACTACATGAGTTTGCAGATATATTTCAAGAATTGCCAAGAATGCCTCCTAAGAGGGACATTGATGTTTCTATCGACTTAGTGCCAGGAACAATACCTTCATCTAAAGCACCTTATAGAATGAGTACTCTAGAGTTAAAGGAATTATAGGTGCAGTTAGAGGAGCTACTAAATAAAGGTTACATAAGACCCAGTGTTTCACCTTGGGGATCCCTTGTGTCATTTGTGAAGAAGAAGGATGGAACTCTAAGACTCTACATAGATTATAGGCAATTGAACAAGGCAACGATTAAAAACAAGTACCCCTTACAAAGAATTGATGACTTGTTTGATAAGTTTAGAGGAACCAAGGTATTTTCAAAGATAGATTTGAGGTCAAGATACCACCAAGTTAGAATTAAGAATGAATATATATGTAAGACAACATTCAAAACAAGGTGTGGACATTATGAGTTCCTAGTGGTACCTTTCGGTTTAACAAATGAACCAGTAATATTCATGTGTATAATGAAAGGAGTCTTTATAAAATACTTAGATAAATTTGTGATTGTATTATTGGATCACATCATTATCTATTCCAAGACAGAAGAAGAACATGAAGAACATATGAGATTGGTAGTGGAATTTCTTAGAGAACATCAGCTGTATGCCAAATTAAGCAAGTGTTCTTTCTATCAAGGAAGAATGCACTACTTAGGGTATATCATATCTGAAGAAGGCATTTCAGTAGATCCTAAAAAGATAAGAGCCATTATGGAATGGACAACACCTAGGAATGTATTAGAAGTAAGATGTTTCATGGGATTAGCTAGGTACTATCAAAGGTTCATCGAAGGATTCTTGAAGTTAGCTCATCCTATCACAGCTTTGCAGAAGAAGGGTGTAAAGTTTGACTGGACTCCTAAGTGTGAAGACAATTTTCAAAGGCTTAAGGAAATTCTTACTAGTGCACATGTTCTAAAGATTGTAGATCCTAAAGGAAACTTTGTTGTGTGCATAGATGCATGTAAGTAAGGAGTTGGTGGAGTATTGATGCAGGATGGACATGTGATTAGTTATGAATCTAGAAAGTTGAAGGAACGTGAGCAAAACTATGCCACCCATGACTTAGATCTTGCGGCTATAATCCATGCTTTGAATATGTGGAGAGATTATCTAATGGGTAAAAAGTTTTAGTTGAGAACTAACCATGATGGGTTAAAATACTTGCTTGAGCAGCCTAATTTGAATGCAAGATAGAGGAGGTGGATTGAGTTATTATTTGAATATGACTTTGATATCAAGCATATAAAAAGGTAAGGAAAATAAAGTAGCTAATGCGCTTAGTAGGGAGAGACATGTGATGCATGTAGCAATTATCAGCACTAGCACATCAGATTTAAAGGATAAGATCATTGAAGCTAGTGTTACATATGAACTTTATAAGTAGTTGAAAGAAGGATTGAAACAACATAAAATTCCACATAAATTTGATAAGTATAAGTTTAAAGAAAATGGGATCCTCATGCATAGAGATAGAGTTTATGTGACTGATATTGGAGATATAAGGAAGATGGTTTTGAAACAAATGCATGATGTCCCTTATGCTGGATACTCAGGTTATCAGAAAACAATAGCATCAGTAAGGAAACAATACTATTAGTCATGGATGAAGAATGATGTTGCAAAATATGTCGCTAGGTGCATGGAATGTCAAAAAGTTAAAGTTGAGCACCGACATCCAACATGATTGTTGCAGCCCTTGCCAATACCAGAATTGAAATGGGATGTAGTGACAATAGATTTAATCACTAAGTTAGATAAGACAAGATTGAAAAATGATGCTATCATGGTTGTGGTAGATAAGTTGACTAAGGAAGCACACTTCATTCCAGTAAAGACAACTCACAAAGCAACTAACATTGCAAATATTTACACGAAAGAAGTAGCCAGATTTCATGGTATTTATAAGGCTATAGTATCAAACATAGATTCAAAATTTACTTCTAACTTTTGGAAAGGATTGTTCGAGGGGTTTGGTACAAGTCTAAACATGAGTACATCACACCACCCTCAAAGAGATGGACAGACAGAAAGAGTTAACCAAGTGATTGAAGATATCTTAAGGATGTATGTGATGGATCAACCATCTAAGTGGGAAGACTATTTACACTTGGTGGAATTTTCTTATAATAGTGGATATCATTCATCTTTGAAGATGATTCCTTTCGAGCCCATGTCTGGAATGAAGTGCAATACTTGCATCAGTTGGGATATCCCAACAGACAAAGTCATTACTGGACCAGAATTATTACTGGAGGATCAGATGGTTAAGATAAAGCATAATCTAAAGGAAGCTCAAGATAAGCACAAAAGCTATGCAAACCAGAACATGATCGCCATATAGTTTCAAGTTGGAGATCATGTGTTTTTTAAAGTTGGACCCAAAAAGAGTTCCTTAAACTTGGGAAGCACATAATG
>LPNX011067016.1:42508-149878 GCA_001517045.1 Pseudotsuga menziesii | reverse complement strand
ATATACACACATTTTTTTGTAAGTAAGAGAGCGAACTTTATATTAATATCATAAAAAGTAAAATTACATCTTGAGATATTTTCATGTCATCAGAACACCACATTAACCATCTAGTCGGTTATCCTAGTAGTTCTAATCATCCTATCCACCTGAAATCGAGTGTAGAAACAAGAGACCGAGAACTGAGACACTACAGGTCTGAAAGTCTTCCAACAAGGATAACAAAATCTGCCTAAGAATGACCGATCAAAAAACTTCTTACAAACTGTTAACATGACATTCACCATCCACAACAAAGCCAAAAGGACGCTAAGGCCCTTGCCAACCAGATAAAGATAAAACACGAGACCATCACAAGTCATCATAGCAAGATATAAGAGAGGTACGACATCCGACCTTGGTCTGAGTTGTTCCCATCTTGCTTCTGAGCTGCCATAGGGGAGGGCTCTTCAGGAATCTGAAAGCCCAGACGATTAATGAGAAAATCACTTTAGAATTCAACTACTGGATTTCAGTCGATATAGTTGTTCGCCATTGATCCTGGTGCACTCCATCTGGATCGTCCCCTTGCTTATCCCAGGTCGACCGTCCTACGAGGTTTTTCATCACACAAAAGAGAGTGACAGTTTTCACTTAAAGGCTAACTCTACCCACAGTGTGTCCAGGGTCGAGGATCCATTCTTCACCCTTACGGAACTCTGCATGCAACTTATCTCTATTAAGATCCACCCATAACTGCTTCTCCGTCTCCTTCATGTGCTATTGAAATTTCTACAGGAGCTCTAACTCAAACATCCTCGATTCCCATAATGCCTTTTGTTGGGCTCTAGAGGCTCTCCTGGAATCACCTCCTGAACCAAAGAACGTTTCCATCTGCCTTTTCTACCTTCCATGGGGAGACCTCCATGCCGACGCAGACCTAACCTCTTTTTTACGTAAGTTACAGGAGGAGCCCGAGCCAAACTTCACATATGTTGTTTCCCATCACCTTTTGTTCCTCTAAATATTAGTTTCCTTCTTAGGACCATCATGACCACAAGCCTAGTCATGATGCTCTGCGCCCGATCTGTAGTATTGATTAAGATATTACCATACAGGTATCCAGATTTCATTTTTCCACCTTTCATGTTAGCATGAACACTGAACCGTCAATTGAATAGGTTCCTGATGAGAGTTCGAGGGTGTATTAATTTTTGCATGCTAATCACATAAATCAACCGCACGACCAAACGCCTGCCCACGTGCTCAGAGGGCATCCAGAGTCATCTGGTGTCCTGCCTTGCTTGTGCCATTAGTGCCTTGCATGGCATGGGCCATTAGATCCATACATCTATCCCACCTTGTCCTGTTAGCGATCATGTCCAATTCCTTCCCCTTGACATCCTAGTGGGTCTCCGTTCCCAACTTTGCCAGCATGTCAACCACCTTGTTACCTTGACATCTTACATGGAAGAAGTAGAATTCCAACCCGTCAGCTAGGATTCCTTTGAGCATTTATAGTCAGCTTTCGAGCTGCCAGGACTGCACCATCTTAGAGCTATGGGGCCCATTTTGAAGCTTCGTGGCTAGTTTGATGATCATCTGGGAGTCCCCTTCAATGATTATGGGGGTCCACTTTTTTCCATAACCATCTCGACACCCTAAAGCAGGCCTTTGACTTTCGTCATGTTTTTTGTTTCTCAACCATGAAAGTTGTACCTAAAACCAATCATAATGCCTCTGAAATCCTGAATTATACATTCATAACCTATCAAACCTAGATTCCCCTTCAACGCTCTATCGAAGTTGAGTTTGAAGAATCCCGCTAGAGGAGGAAGCCATCGTTCCGCACTTTGCGAAGTACTAGCTGGGTTATGTCACCTGACGCCTAGTTGTATGGTTTCGGCTTGTCCCCAAGCCTTTAAAATGGTAATCTCTCTCCCAGTCGCTTCCCAATCTGCACTTTCCCAAACTTCTGATCGGATGGTGTCTTTCATTTTGCTCATAATGATGCCCCGGACTATGCTCTTAGATTGGGACTTTCCTCAGAAGGTTCTTGAGTTCCTCCCCCTCCAAAATTCCCAAAGGACAAAATGGGGGAGAATTTCCCATAATCGGTCGAGGATGGGATTTTTAAAGGGTTTGCTAGACCATTCTGTGGTTGAGCCTGCCAGGTTTTGCCGAACCTGATTTGATCATCAAAACATCTTCGCCCCATGATCCCAGATGGAGGATGTGAATTTGCAGGTATCAAGGAGGTGCTCTGTGGTTTCATCTTCAAGCTCGCAGAGGCAACATTGGTAAGGACCTATAATCCCTCTTTTTTAAAGGTTTCTACATGTTAATATTCGGTTTTTCAACATAATCCAGCTAAAGATAATTATCTTCGGCCATAGCTTCTTTTGCCACAATTTCCCCCATTTTTGATCCGCAGGTTGGATATCAGCCCCTGTCATGATATTGTAAGCTTCTTTCAGGGTGAAAGAGCCCTTCTAGGTATACCCCCATCTCAGTTTGTCATCTCCCTCATGCCCTCTTATATGCGTGTTGTCAAGGGATTCTTCCATTCTGTCTACCTCCTCCTCCGCACCAAGGTGCTCCCACCATTCCTTTCCTACCCACGTTCGAAGATGTTGATTGTCCGTCTGATTTCCCCATGTTTCCCTGCCCTTGATAATACCATGGGTGATACATTCCTCTTGGATGTGCCGAAATTCCCTTCCTCGTCCCAATGGAGGCATCTGTTGCCAAGATTCCTCTGAGATTTAGGTCATTTGGTCATTCCTAACCTCCCATAAACTATGGTCTTGGACCATATTTCATCCCTGCCAAGCTGTTCTCCATATGTGTGAACCAAGGATATCCTCATAGAGCCTTATGAGTTCTCTTTAATCCCATCCTCTTGCGTATTTAAAGTGCCATATCTCAACCCAAGGTTCTTGGACATGGGAGACCCATCTCCACCAAGGCTTGGTCCCACTAACCACATTGGCCTTTTCGGGGTCTCCAAGGCCTAGACCTCCCTGGTGTTTAGGAGTACAGACCTTTTCCCAATTTACCAGAGCCCACTTTCGGTGTTCCTAGGGACCACTGCAAAGAAAATTTCCTTGCAAGTTCCTGATCTCTTTAAGGATGGCCTTTGGGACCATTAACGTAGAGAAGAGGTACGTCGGCATAGCCTATAAGACTTATTTTACCAACACCAGACTGCTTGCCAAGTTAAGGGGTATCAAAGTCCAATTTGTGAGACGCTTTTTCATGCTATTATATATATACATATTATATGCATATATACACATATATGTGAATATGTCTATTACACATACACATATATGTATATATACATAAATATATGTGTGTGTGTGTGTGTGTGTATTTATGTATATATATATGTATATATACATATGTGCGTGTCTGTATTCTCCAACAACAAATTATTCCACCAATTAGTTATTCAAAATAGACAAAGGACTATAATAAACAAGTTGAAAAGGGTGATGGGTCAATATGTAGAAATCAAGGAAGACATGGAGGAAGAATTGGTCAACTATTTTGGATCAATCACGGAAGAAGATAAAGCTGACAGATATGAGGACAGAAAATATCACTGAATGCATTCCTTTCCTTGTTAATCAAACAAAGAATGTGATCCTAAATAGTTTGGTTGAGATGAGAGAGGTGGAGGAAGTTGTTCATCAGATGGTGGAAGGGAAATCCCCAGGTCCTGATGGCTTCGCTATGAATTTCTTCCACCACTTCTAGGATCTCATTAACAAATAATTTTGGTAGATTGTGGATGTTTCTAAATAAACTAGAGGAGCGTTGAAATCTTTCAGCGCTACATTATGAAGGATATAACTGGTAAAATATGGAAAGGAAGTGAGACAATGGTAATTGATGTGAAAAGGATGACATGAGGGCTGGAAATATTATGGCGTTCGAAAGAAGTTAGCTTGTCAAACTTTTGGGCCATAAGATTCTTCCTCTTGACTGACTTTAAGATCAACAATTCTTCAGTTAAAGGAATTCTTACAAATGCCAATGGCCCGAGCGCCATACCCCAAAAGGCAGTCTTTCTGGAATCCATGATGTGGGTGGCTAGGTAAATAGGAGATAAGAATTGGATCATTGGCGAAGAATCCAACCTAATCAAATCTCTAGGGGATAAAAGAGGTGGTAGGCAAGTTCTGGGAGCCTCAAAAGAAGCCTTTAGGGAATTCATTGAGGAAACTCGATTGGTCGATGTGGAAACAAGAAATTGATGGCTCACCTGGAACAATAGGAGAGGGGAAGATTTCCATGTGGACTCTAATATGGACATATTTTTGGTCTTAGAAGGGATTGTCAATGGAGGCAGAGACTTGATTGGAATGGTCCTTCCATCTACTGGATCGAACCATTGGCATATCAACCTCATCTAGGATGGGGTGGGGTGTGGGTGGGGTCCCCAAATAGGAAACATTTTAGATTTGAATAATTATAGCTAGAGCATTATTAGGACTTCAAATAACTGGTCCATTAATGCTGGAAGGACCTGAACCCCCAAGGGAACACAATGTATCAATTCCACTAGAAGTTGAAGGCTCTAAAAGCAAAGATCTGTACTTGGAATAAGGAGTATTTTGAGAATAGTTTCCAAGACAAAAAGTGCTTGACAGAGAAACTAGAAGAGATTCAAAAAGAAGGGATGAATAATGGGTATGATGAGGAGCTAAAACAAAGGGAAAGGATTACCCTTGAACAACTTAATGCCCAAGAGCTGCAGGAGAAAATTTACTGGAAAAAAAAAATCCAGGAATCAATGAATACAAGAGGGATAATGCAACAACAAATTCTTCCACCAATTAGTTATTCAAAATGGACAAAGGACTACAATAAACAAGTTGAAAAGGGATACGGGTCAATATGTATAAAGCAAGGAAGACATGGAGGAAGAACTAGTCAACTATTTTGGATCAATCATGGAAGAAGATAAAGATGACAGATATGAGGACATAAAATATCACTCAATGCATTCCTTCCCTTGTTACTCACAGGAAGAATGTGATCCTAAATAGGTTGGTTTATATGAGAGAGGTGGAGGAAGTTATTCATTAGATGGTGGAAGGAAAATCCCTAGGTCTTGATGGCTTCGCTATGAATTTCTTCCACCACTTCTAGGATATCATTAAGAAAGAATTTTGGCAAATTGCAGAGGATTCTAAATAGACTATAGGAGTGTTGAAAGCTTTCAGCGCTACATTCCTAAGCCTTATTCTCAAAATCAAAGGAGTTGAATCTCTAGGTAAGCTAAGACCAATTGCCTTATGCAATGTCATTTACAAAATTATTACCAAGGTCATAGCTAACCGTGTAAATCCTCTCCTTCTCGATCTAGTGTCCTCAAAACAATTTGGTTTTGTGGAGGGCATCCAAATTCTAGATGAAGTCATCCTATTTCATGAAGCGTTCCACTCCTTGAAGATGACAAAGAAGCCAAGAATGCTTCTCAAGCTTGACATCTCAAAATACTATGACAAGATTAGCCTGCAATTTATGAGAGAAATGCTCAAGGACTATAGTTTTAATCAAGATTAGATTGGTTGGATTATGAACATGACATCCGCAACCTTCTAGGGGAATTTGGCAGGGGGATACCTTGTCTCCTTTGTTGTTTATCTTAATGATGATGGTCTAAGTATGAAAATTAAATCCATGATTGAAAAGAGTGAAATTAAATGGTAAAGCCTCCAAATGGGAGCTAAGAGACAAACTCACCAACAATTTATCGATGACACGATGCTCATGGACACTCATCAGTCCAAGAAGCCAAATCCTTCAGGAAATGCCTAAAACATTTTTCAAAGTCCTTGGGTATGGAAATCAATGAAGACAAGTCTCGTGTGGTCTTATTCAATTATCTAAGAGTTACTCAAAGAAACATAGTCTAAATCTTGGGAGTAGTCATGAAAATTTCGTGGGCTAATTTTTTGGACCTAATGAAAAGAAATGTGGCTAACTGGACATTGCGGCCTCTTAATCTGGAAAGTAGGCTTACCCTGATAAAATTTCTTCTCCAAGCAATGCATATTTACTTGTTTTTGGTTATGGATGCACCTAAGGTTGTCCTCAAAGAAATGAGAAGTCTTCACCAGTACTTTCTATGGGGAGGTAGCCCAGACAAACTCAAATGGGGTATGATCATTTGGGATAGGCTATGTAAACTGAAACCCCAGGGAGGTTTGGGTCTAAGAGATCCGAAAAAAAACGGTGAGGTGCTGGGAGATAAAATATGGTGGGGATGGGTCAGACATACCTTCGAACCATGGGAAAAACTCTGGAATATCAAGTGTTCCTAGGACCATTTGAAAAAGGATCTAAATTGCTTCAATCTGGAAAAATAGAGATCGCGCATTTGGCTGACTTCCCTTTAAAGCATAAGCATAATCCATACCATAGTTTCTGGGAAATCAAATATGGCGAAGAGCTTGACTTCTAGGAAGATTCCTGGAAATAGATGCACAAGTTGTCCAACCATATTAACACCCAAACAAGCTAGAATAGATACTTGGAATTGGGGCTTACCAAGGTTAATCAATTCTGGAAGTCTGGTTCGGAGGAAAGAGACTATCGAGAATGGAATCTGCTAGAATGGTGGAACCAATGATTCCCAACAGAAGAAATGCCTAGGCTACGGGACACCATTTAGGAAAGATGCATTTGAATCCAACGAGGGATAGACAAACTAAGGTGGGGGATACACAACAAAGGGCATTTTTAACATCAAGAATCCTATGAGGTCTAGACCGGTCAGTATGATGCTCCAACACAAGAGACCTGGAAGAATATTTTGAAGACAAACCCTTGATCCAAATTTTCCACCTTTCTATGGATGGTAATCCATCGAAGAATCCTCACTGGAGAGAACCTTAAAAAGCATGGTATGGTTGGCCCTTCATTGTGCCCAATGTGCACAAATAGGGAGGTATCTATGGAGCACCTCCTACATTTTTGTGATTTTGCGTCATCCCTATGGGATAGGGGGGGGCAGATATTTCATCGCTCCCATCATAACAGGGGCTAGCCATACCAAAACATTAGGGATTGGGACATGAAAGCCTTCCAAAATCCCATTTTCAACTATATATGGCTCATTTTCCCCGGATTCCTTTTGTGGGAAACATGGAAGGAGTGAGACATATGATTTTTTTTTGGATACGAGCACCACACCTAAGGATGTATGGATCAAGGTGGAAAATCATATTCAAGAGACAATTAAAATCACTCAATGGGATGAAAAGGACTGGGAAAGGGTTGACTTGGGAAAAAAAGAATTATAATAGAATGGGCCATTTATATATCATACCAATGTTAGATCCAAAGGAAAACCAAGGTTTTATTCTCACCTAACCCATCCTTCTGGTCTCTTCCAACGGTGGGATCTTTCATGTTAAACTTCAATGGGGCATCCAAAGGTAAACCGAGGTCAACAGGGTTTGGAGGACTTGTGAGGAATCATGAAGACAAAATTCTGCAAATATATTTTGCTTACATATGCAATGATATTAGCAATGTCATAGAACTTGAAGGCCTGTTATTCAATCTCGATTTGGTTGCTCATGAAGGATGGGGACCCACCATTGTTGAAGGGGATTCCATGATAATAATCCAAATGGCAAAGAAGTTGTAGAATGGACAATGGATTTCCAAGTTGGCAGAGAGATGGAGATTAGAGTACATGTTGCAAAAAATGGACTCCTTGCATAATAGACCCCATGCATGGAGCTTTGTTCACGTCAAATAGGACAGTAACAAGGTTGCAAACAAGATGGAAATGTGAAACACAAGTTCAAGGAGGGACAACTGGTTAGCTTTGAGACTCAATGTTAGGCTAATCAATGTTCCTAGTTGGCCGCCCAGGACACCCACTCTTTAATGATGGAAGGTGGCGACACGTCTAATCCCATGATATCCAATCAAGGTCCCACGTGATAGGTTCGGTGTCCAGCTGGAACAATACTCGTCCAACCCCCATCGATGATGCAGGTATTAATGGAAATAGTGTGCAAATGAATGCTCATTTAAGCTCTTGTGCAAACTATGATGAGGAAAGGAAATGGCATTGTCCTCAGCCAGAGGATGAAGTCTGCTAATCTGATGTGAAGTGATGTATTGATAGCAGGGAAAATCTTACGAACTGTCGAGAAGGAAAAGATCATGATGAGGGAAATTTTGGACTGGAATGGCTATAAATGTGGTGGGAAAGTTCTAGTCATAACGAAATTTCCTTGGCTTTCTCAGCCTTTTGGAGCTTTTGTGAGTTTTAGTAGGAAGTAATCTACTTCAGGATAACCAACCAACTCCTTGGAAGACCGCCATGGAAACCAAGGGGGAAAGGGCAAAGAGGGAGGTGAGGAATAATAAGGATACTAAGATCCTAAGGGATACCCATTATCAGAATAGGGTTAGTCAAGTGACTATTTTCTTCAATGAGATAATTCCTCCAACCATTTGAGGGGAAATTGAGCAAATTGGAAAGGATTTGTGGGGCCAAGTAAAGACTCTCAAGATGGAAGAGGTCAGAGCATAATCGACCGAATGGGTACAAGACCCAGGAATGACTATTGGTCGAATGTCTACTTATGGTCACCTTATGATGACCTATTGGGTGATGAAGGGACTCATTTCCCATGTCTTAATGGAATGTGTGAACAAAGAAGCTAGTGATGAAGAACCCATTCATGCCTGGAAGGAACAAAATCATGACTATTGATTAATGGATCAGAAGATTGATATTATGGCGAGCAAAATGGGAATTCAATTCTACCATCCCCCAACTTCAGGTTCTGGTGCTAGCCCTTATACTCTAATTGTGGGAGGATTCAGTTTGGTATCTAGTAAAGGGGATTCTTTTGCGGCTGGGGATATTCTGGAGATGGTGGAGGCAACATTAGAACCATCTCAAAACATCCATGGGGCCTTCCTCTAGAGCTAGTTCTTCCATGGGGAATTGAACACCTTCCTCAATTCTTCTTCTTATTGTGGTATGTCTTGCATTTCCTTTGTCCTGTTGTATGGCAATTGATATAATAGTTTAGAGAGGTTTATATAGTAGTTTAGTCTCTAGTTTATGAAAAAGGTGATAAGAGTTTATGTATGATGGACAAGATTTTGTTTTGTATGGTTTATAGGATTATCACAACCCGTGTCAGTATTTTGGAGTAGGGTGACATGTCGTAGGGTAAGCTCAGTAGGTGAAATTCAAGTTGTCGTGTTGTCTATTTTTCGACAAGGTCTTATATAATAGTGCCATATAACCTTTTTTGAAGAAGTAATGTAATATCTTATTTACAAAAAAAATCATCTATTAGTCATGCCAATTCCCTCTAACTCACTTGGTTAAGGTGTGGATTTCGTCTGAAAGGTGACCTGAGTTGAATACCCTTAGGGTGACTTAGTTGGGAGGATACACCAAACAATTCAGACATGTTAAGGTTTGGTGTGTCCCAAGCCATGTGTGATCCATGGGTGATTTTGATGGCTTATACGCCCATGGGTTGTGGTTTCTTAGCCAATGGTTCAAATGTACCGGCCCTGAGTGAAGGGAATTTTCAACAAACAAACAAAATTATTATCTATTAGCCAATTATCACTATCTCATTCGATTAAGGTGTGGGTCTTGTTAGCAGGGTGACCTAGGTTAAATTTCCCTTGGGGATGACCTAGTTCAAAGGAGACACCCAAAATCCAACAAGTTGAGGGTTGGTGTGTCCCAGGCCGGTGTGATCCCCGGGTGATTTTGATGGTTTTGATGCACGTTGGTCATGTTTCTTAGACCAAATACCACTCGTACAAGTCAAGGAGATTCTAACAAACAAAAAAATATTATCTATTATTATTTAAATATAATTAAGTTATATCTAGCACTTTGTTATATTTAATATTTTGAATTAAATATAATATATACAAAATTAACTTATTAAAAATATATATTTTATTAATATTAACAATTATGTTATGTTTTTTTTAAAGAATTAATCATATTCACAACATTCAAAAGTAACTTCGGCTTCCACTTTACAAAATAAAAAAGTAAACATATATCCTCGTACGAGTTCCATGTATCATTGTTCATTGTTCTATTTTAGCCCCAAGGGTTCGCTCAATTGGTAAGATGTGCGCACACTCTCTCAATTCACGGGGAGGCCACAAGTTCAAGCCTTGAGTCGTTCGAGGTTAAGCCTTTTGTTAATATGGTCTATGATTTACCACCCTTACCATCCATGAATCATGGGGAAGTATTGGTGCGTTTCCCGATCAAGTTTTCCTTAAGAAAAAAAAATCTCAAAAGAAAACATATCCCTATCTAAAGTTTTTTTTCAAAAATTAAAATCAAAATGATTTCATAAATAACATGTAGACCAAATACATGTCTAAATATTTTATTTTTAGATAAATCATCTTTGAGACATAAAATACCCAATAATTCAAACGGTTATAAATAACTAGATATTCAAATCTATTAACTCCTAACCATTTGAGTATAGATAATTATCAACTCCTAATCATTTGAGTAAAGATAATTAGCTCACACAAAGGGAACTCGGTCACAATGCTAGAGAGTTTCATTCACATTTATTCATATATGCTAAGTTCGTGAAGCAATTACTTTTAAAAGTGAGTACTTCTTAAAAAAATAGGGTTTAGAATAAAAGTTTATAATATTGTTTCCCCTTCATATAACAATTTTTAATACACTTGTTAATTAATGTTCATATAAAGGGGTGGCAGGAGCAGGAGGGTTCATCATGGACCCAGAGGGGAAAATTCTGAAATCCTATGCATAGGGATTAGGAAGAAGAAAAAATAAGTAGACATGATGGCTATCTTTTTTGCAAGGTCTGGAAAGCATATCAAATCAAACATTTTAAAACTCCTCATCTTTGGCAACTCAAGTATCTTAATCCAAAAAATACGAAGTTATTATAAGGATAATCCCTCCCATTCTGGAATAATCCAAAAACGAGTTCAGAACATCCTTCTCCCAAACCAAGTTTTCTTCCGTAATGGGTTGGGAGACAATATGGCTAATCGTGGAACAAGGCTAGAGAAAGGAATGATAGCCTTTGATGACCTACCTCCGATAAGAAAGTGGATCCCATGATAGTCACCATCAAGGGAGTCATTGGCCTAGGGAGAACCCAATGCATTAAAATGGATGTTGAAGACCAAAGGAGAACCCAAGGCATTATTGTCGGCCTAGGGAGAACCATAGGAAAAAACATCAGAATCGTGAGCAAGGATGCCCATTTGTTTTCAAGCCTTCAATGGTGAGTAACTTGGCACTCCCTTTTAGGCTCCTTCTTCAATATCAAGCACATGAGCATGGCAAGTGGTAGACTATAGGAGAGGGTACATGGTGGAGTAAATGAGATTGATGTCCAAGGCAGTTGTGGCATTAAGGCCACCGCAAATGTGATTTCATTCTCCATGCGCTTGGTTCAGGCTGCACAAGAAAGGATTTCAAATTTGAAAAGGGATACATATAGATGAATTTAATGGAGGAAATCAAGAATCGGGGGAATTCTCTGCAAGATAGCCACCCATAGGACGAAAATCTTCGTCGAGACCTATATACATTTGGTCTTGTCATTTCAAATTTTGTTGACAATCTTTCTTCTGCAGGACAAGAAATAGAGTATAATCCTACCCTTTTGAATATCTAGCGAGCTCTTTCTTGTCGTTCTCTCGAACAATTCAAATTGGTCTGGTGTTCATGATTGTGGAAGTCTTCCTCTAGCCTGAAGCACTTCTTCTTAGATTATATTTGGGGAAACCATGCCCTCCCAATGAGAAATTTGCTCAAGTTTCGGAGGGTATATGGAAGATTTTAAATTAATGATCTCGGTCATTCAAGAAGGAGTTGGGGGAGTGCATCATAAAATTTTCACCCTGATCGAGGAAGTGTGATGCAACAACAACATTATTGCTTGCTTGGAGTCACAAATTGATGACTTAAATAGAAATATGTGTCAGTAGATTGCCTTAATGGATGATGTCAGAAAGGATTTGGAGTAGTTGGTGAAGGTAAATCAGTGTAGCTATTGTCAAGAATCTTCATCAAATGAAGCCAGGATCATGGATGAATTCTTAGTTATCTAACCACTTTAAGGACAAAACTTCCAGGCTTGGAATTTCTGTGGAAGATATGATGGGTTTGTTTTAATCTTTCTATTTTTATGTTTTTTTGTCTCCTATTATGTAATCATCTTGTCAAGATATAAAGTGTTCGTGCTATAGAAATATATGAGAAAGCAGTAGGAAGTTTTTTTTTACTCAACAGAGAGTTATATGGAAAAGAGTTATATCAAGCAACCTAGGTGACACAGAGCACTTGATCATGACAATAACATGTCTCCAACGATAAAGAAAATACTTCAATGCAACTTAAACCAATGACATCGCCTCAACAACCCCATTAATGTCATCCCACTATCATTTTATTTTATATTTTTCTTTGTTTGGTTCCTAAAAAGTAAAGGAATAAATAGTCTTTGTCTTAAGAATCTCGAACCAATCAAATAACAACAATTGTAATGTCTATTAAATATTTATTGTTTAACTTTTTGGAAAACTTGGGAAAATATATTGTAGGTTTATATAGGGACTAATAATAGGCTTCATTAATTACGATAATAGTCCATGTTACCGAAAATAATTACGATCGTGTATCAGTACAAATCATATTTTGGGTAGGGAATTGTATTGCTTTTGAAAAATTGATCTCCTCGCAATCAATTAAAAATGTAAAACAAAAGCAACAGTCCCTATGGGAAAGGATATATATATGTGTGTGTGTGTGTGTCTGTGTGTGTGTTTACATACACATATACATATACATATGTATATGTGTATNTGTCTCTATATATATATATATATATATATATATATATATATATATGTTTTCAAAGAAAAAAATGTTTTGTTCATTGAATAAACATGAACTGCTCAACCAAGCTTACATCAAAGATTTGCCTCTCAGGCTGTTGGTATAGAAAGCAAAATTTTATGTTCTTTCAAATTTCTTCCATTCTCCTTTAAATCATAAATGTAGACTTTCTTCAAGTTTTGTCTTCTTGTATTTTTAAACTATTATATAAGCCAGGGCAGATTCCCGTTTGAGAGCTCCTCAATTTCGATCACACCGGGTTGGATTGCTAACGCTTGTTTAGATATAGTATATGCTTATGTATTCATTTCTCTATATATATGAGAGAAAGCTATCAACCCGAACTGATCTTTTAAGATTTGTAGTTCAGCTAGTAGATGAAGATTCTCTGTCAAGAATCTTCATCAAATGAAGCCAGGATCATGAAGATTCTCAGATGGGGCACTCTGATATAATTTTTCCCATTAGTCCAAGCAATTACCATTTTTGAATCGCCATATATTTGGATGCTCTGTAAATGTTTGTCTTTGGCAATTCTCAAATCTGCCATAATGATGCTAACTCAGCTTTATTGTCGCTTGCTTGTCCAAGTGCATATTTGATACCGAGTTTTACTTCTGTTGATATATTTATGACCGCTCCAGCTCCTCCAAGAGGAGGCTCCCTCAAAAAAGGCCCATGGAATTTTTTTTATCAATGACTGGTACTGTGAGAATTCTTTTGCTATTTGGAGCTGGGTTTGAAGGGATGTGAGAATTATTTTGCTATTTGCTATACCGAGTTTTAATTCTTTTGCTATTTGCTCTCTTCATGACATTTGGCGAAATTTTGGCTTTGGTAAGGATTGATCTCGTTTTCCTTGTTATTTGTCAATTGTTGATGATTTCGATAGAGTTATGATGCCATGATTGCCTACTAAAGAAGTGGTGTTTTCAGGTTCAATATCATTTTACCTTGAGGTTGCAAAATGAAGGAATTACGAAAGATAGACAACTCATATATCAGTCTCAAGTTATAGATTGGTAACTACTTTCTATATTATGCCCTACTCGTTATTTTACATCCTTTTGGTCATCTACCCAGCGCATACACGATGGTGTAATCAATCCAGGGATCGAAGATTTTGTGTCTTAAATGATTCATGATTCGTTGGGTTATCCAAATAGGGTGTTGACTGCTTTGACATATTCCTGAAGTCTTCTCCACTCTCTAGGTATTAGCTCCTGGGGTGGCTCGTGAAATCTTCTGAGAATCAGCAAATGAGCATTATTTGGAAATTTGTTGTAACTATACGATCTTTCATAATTCTCTCATGAGCACTAATGTATAAGAACTTGGAATCTCTGCCAGGATAGTTTAGCCATCATTTTGCATAGATCTATTGAACATTGTTGTGATCAGACCTTTTTATATAAAATTCCTATATTATCCTGATTTGTATGTGTTAATTAATTTCGTGTGAGTGAGTGGCTTGTTCAACTCATGTCGTCGAAGGCAAAGCCCCCTTCTGTGACATGCGTTGTTGTAGTTAGAATTTATTTTCTTCATGCACGTAGTTGATATTGATAAAATTAATGTCTTATGCAGTGGATGATTGATTTAATTGTTCATATTCGGATTTGGTGTGATGTTCGTAGTTGAATGTGAATGTTTGAGTAGTGACACGATTTGATAGTGTAGTTTTCGTTATCATTACTAGTGAACAGAGGGGAATGTGTGGATTATGAACATTGAATCAAGATTACTTCTGTGGTGAATGATTGCATTAGAATTGTGGTTAAGATTCTACTGTTAGCTTATAATGATAGAAGCAGGCTGTTGAATTAAATTAGCCCTTTCCAATTCCTGTGCTGTAGCTACTGTCATCAAATTGCTTTCATGTGAAATCTTCAATGCGTTTAATCAGATTCAGGCATAAATTTCTTTCCATAGAATAGCATATCGTTACAAGATAGCAGAGGGTTGTTAAGTTTGATAGTCAAAGCTTTTGGTTTGATTACATGATTCTTTCTGTAAGTTATGATCTTCTTAGGAGCTTGTTCACCAACAGTTGCATCTCAACTTCTAGTTCTTTAATCCACAGGCCTCCTCTGTGTTAAACCATTTCAAATCACAGTGCCTGACATATACATTGTCAGGTAGCTTATAAGCCTTTGTAGCCCTGGGTTGATAATTTATGTAAAGCTTTCGATTTTCATTTTATTAGAAGGTGAAAGAAAAGCTCGTCATTTTGGCACCGTTGTCAGGGAAGCTACTAAGGACATTACAATTTTGATTGGTTTTTTTGGTTCTGTAGTTGCAATTTTATTTCCTTCCTTTGAGTGGATTGTGTATGACATTTTTTTTCTCTGAAAATAGTTTGGTGTGATTTCAGAGGAGGGATGAGTAAGACGCACAGACAAATTCATTCGAATATTGCATGCCGCAAGTCCCTATGATCCTGGATCATGCAAATCATTCATGCGTAGAATAAGAGATAGTACAGGTAGGCTTGTATATGCATATGACACCCCCAAGTACTAACCATGCAGGAAGTACAATAAGTGGAGGACACACTCAAGGTAGGACACCTTCTTCTGGTGTTCCCAAGTAAGAAATTGAAGGACTCGAGCATTCTACCACGCCTATCGACAGAATGGTCTTACCGACAAATGTTGGTGAGAATCTGTTAGTAATAGAGTTCGATTAGGAAGAAGAGTTTGTTCAAGAAGGAGAGCCTCTTAATGAATCCAGTGGTAATAAGCATTTGAGTGCAGAACAATTGTTTGACAAATCATCTACCTCAGAAGATTGTTGGGTAAATATGGATGGTGGCGGAGAGAACATTCCCACCGAAGGGAAAACACACCAAGGAGATACAAATGGAGAATCAAGCAACGGGACGAATACTTTTGAATTCCCAATCTGAAATCCTGGATCTACATTTACAAACCAGATGAAGAACATTCCACATTCGGCATTGCCCAATTTTCATGGTATGGCAAGTGAGGACCCATATACGTTTTTGTTTGAATTCGATGTCCTCTGCAGGAGTTCCGATTATGTTACACATCAACATAAGCTGGAACTTTTTCCAGCCACATTGAAAAGCCAGGCACTAAGGTGGTTGACGGGGCTGGGAGGGGACAGTGTAGTAACATGGGCACAAGTGAAGAAGGTTTTCCTAGATAAATATCAAGAATATTGCGAAGATAAATATCGGAAGGAAGCAATTTTTAAAATGACCCAACAAGAAGACGAAAACCTAGAAGACTATGTGGAGAGATTCCAATATAATTTGCAAATATCAAGACATAATGGGTTAAATGATGGTACATTGAAAATTCTTCTCTTATGAGGGATCAGAGATGATTGCACTGATCTGCTGAATTTGATGGGTGCAGGGGATGTATCCCTACTAAAATATGCAAAAATATGTGACCTATGCAGAAGGTATTCAAGGAATGCTTCTAGATCGGGAAGAGGGATTCAGGACAAAGTAAATAGGACCACCGAGACTTCAAGAGAAGGAGTTTCAAGGATGGAGATTGGAAACCTCTTGGAGGGATTTAAAACCGATATACTTAGTTCCCTGAGTTCCCAATTGGATGTGCTTCAAGCAAAGAAAATGTAAGAGGAGGAAGATCAAGCTTTGTTTATTTTTTGCCCTAAATGAAGGAAGAGGCACCCTCTCAAAAGCTTCCCATTAGACAAAGTGGAAATCTACCTTATATGCGACCATGAGCATCCTACGAAAGACTGCCCTTAGTTGGACTCAAGGCCATATATGAGGAAGTAGGGATAGATGCAGTTTCAGAACCTATTTGTTTATATCTCAAAAGCGCCCATGGCAACCCTGACCCTCAGGTACGGTACTAGATCCCATGTAAACATTTAATCCTTATTGGAATAATGCTCAAATACATCAATCACAAGCTCCATAAGCTCCACCGATGCCACAACAAATATGGCCACCTCCATAGCCACAAAATAGTCGTTGGCAATCAAGCTGGAGGAATTCAAGCTTTGGGAATCAACAACAAATTCAACATTTACCCCCTCAAATACAGAATCCTCTATTGCCACACCAATACAACCGTTAATGCAACCTCTTCCACAACCCCAGTTAACACTGCCAGTGAATAACCCACCTCCCAAACCACTTCTTCCTGCACAACCCGCTCCTAACCCTAATAATAAGGCTGGACAACCTGTAATGGATGTTGAATTACCCAATTATCCAGCCTACACTATTTCCACAGTGGACTACCATGACATTCAATTACGTTCTGGCAGAAATATCAATAATAAAACTACCTCTCCTATAATTACAGAAGAAGAGGATGAAGAGACACCAGAAATCTTACGGGTTCAGTCTGAAGAGACACTGGTGTGATATTCCCCACACCCATCCCACCCAAGAGCTTGCCACAAGTAGAGCAAAAGAAACTTCCACCATATCATGAGCGTTTAATCATAGGCAAACTTGTACCTCAACCTGAATTTGATCTCCTGGGAGAATTACAGAATGTTTGTGTGAAGATTCCACTATTTTAAGCTATTAAAGCCATTCCCATTTACTCCAAAGTTGTCAGGGAGTTATGTTTGAAGAAACAAAGCAAAAAGAGGAAAGACCCCCCAACAGTTCATGTGATAGGATATTTGGCTGAATTGATGATGGGTAACACTCTTGTTGTTAAGTACTTTGACCCTGGTAGTCCCGTTGTCAAAGTACAAATAAATGGCATTTCTCTCTCTAATACACTGATAAATTTGGGAGCAGCTATTAATGTCATGACTAAACATACAATGGATAGATTGGGTATTACAAATCTTCGAAAAACTTCTACTATTTTACAGTTGGCTAACCAATCTCCTGTCAAACCAGATGGCATTATAGAGGATGTTGTGATTTCAATAAATTCATGGGAATAGCCGGTGGACTTTATGGTTTTGCAGACAAAATCAAACTTGGGAGGCTATCCTCTAATTTTGGAGCGACCATGGTTGGCCACAGTAGATGTTTATATTGGATGTCGATCAGGAAATATGTGCATATCCCATGGTAATGATGTCAAAGAATTCACTTTGTATCCTCCTGTGAAGCCAATGATACAACAAGAACTTCCATTGTGGCCATATGAAGAGGAGGTTGAGCAGGCAGGTGAAACCCTACAACTTCACATGATTGAACAATCACTGGAATCAAAACCACCAACTGAGGATGATTTGCTCGGTCAATTTATCAATTATAGTCCCTCAGAAGACTTTATGGAATTGTTTAGTTCAGTCTACACTACCCAACATATTGACAGCATCCCAAGTTCATATATGGCACCTGATACTACTTCTACGCGTCAGGGTGACTCTACGATTAGGGAACTGGAAATTGAACCTGGTAAGACTTTAAAGATCAGTTCCACATTGTCGATGCAACAAACATAAATGCTTACCTCGATATTAAAGAAACATAAAACTGCATTTGCATGGGATTACAGTGACATGAAAGGTCTCCATCCTGAATTGTGTACACATCATATCTACACAAAATACGATTGAAGACCTATCAGGCAACCTCAATGTAGGATGAATCTGGCACTCATAGAGGTGGTCAAAGAAGAAATTCAAAAGTTACTAGTTGTAAACTTTATTTATCCCATCTTTGACAGCAAGTGGGTGTCTCCACTAGTCATAGTTCCTAAGAAGAATAGAAAGTGGCGTATTTGTGTTGATTACAGGGAATTAAACAAAGCTACACATAAGGACAGTTTTTCGTTACCTTTCATTGATCAGGTGTTGGACATGCTAGCAGGCAAAAAGTATTTCTCTTTTATGGACGACTTTAGTGGTTACAATCATATAAGGATACCACCGGAGGATCAAGAGAAGGCGACATTCACATGCCCATGGGGAACCTTTGCATACCAGGTATTACCTTTCGGATTATGCAATGCCCCTACCACATTTCAGTGGGTTGTTCTCAGCATCTTTGTCTATCTTATTCATGACACTATGGAAGTTTTCATGGATGACTTTACCTATCATGGGGAAGATTTTGCATAAGCTTTGAATAACCTGGAAAAAGTACTTACACAATGCAAGGAGGTAAATCTCTGTCTCAGTAGTGAAAAATGCAGAATGATATTCACTCAAGGCGTTGTCCTGGGTCATCTTATATCTCCTGATGGCATAAAAGTAGACCCAGCAAAGATTCAGGTGATCCTTAATTTACCAGTTCCATGCACACAAAAAGAGGTACGCAGTTTTATTGGATATGCAGGTTATTATAGAATATTTGTTCAAAACTTTTCAAAAATTGCTAATCCCTTATTTCTGCTTATGTCCAAAAACAAACACTTTGAGTGGTTGGATTCCTGTCAACTAGCATGGGAAACTTTAAAATATAAAGTCTCTACAGCACCAATCCTCCGAGGACCAAATTGGTCCTTACCTTTCCTCATTTCTACAGATGCCTCTGATACCGCCATAGGAGGAGTTATAGGCCAACATGAAGATCATAAACCTTATGCCATATATTTTATTAGTAAAAATCTGACTGCTACAGAACTTAATTATACAGTAAATGAAAAATAATTCCTGGCTGTCGTTTACGCCATAAATAAATTTCGCCATTACATTACAGGATATCCAGTGATTGTCCACACTAACCACTCTGCCATCAAATATCTTATGAACAAACCTATCACAAATGGCAGAATCACTCGGTGGTTGTTATTGTTACAAAAAATCGACATTTCAATAATGGACAGACCAAGTAAAACTAATGTGGTTGTTGACTTTTTTTCAAGAATAATTAATAATGAGGAACCTCAACTGGTGGATGATGCTTTCCCAGATGAGCGTTTGTTTGATATTTCTACTAATGTACCTTGGTTTGCAGATGTAGCAAATTATTTGGTGGCAGGAAAACTTCCGGGGCATATGACATCAAAAGAAAAGAAGAGGATTGTGCAGCAGAGTAGCAGATTTTCATGGATCGCTGGCTATTTGTTCTATACGGGACCAGACTTGGTGATTCGTAGATGTGTTTGTGAGGATGAAATTTATCCAATTTTGAGAACCTGTCATGATAGCCCATGTGGGGGGCACTTTGCCGACAAACAAACATGCCACAAAATTATACAATTGGGCTATTATCGACCTACCATATTTAAATATGCCCGAGAGTATGTCCGAAGCTGTGATAGTTGCCAAAGAATGGGACAACCTTTACAGTCAAACGAAATGCCACTCCAGACTCAGCTTGTGGTGAAACCATTTGAGAAATGGGAATTATATTTTGTTGGCCCCATCAAACTAAATCCTGGCAGAAATCATACATCCTAGTATGTACAGATTATGTGACTAAATGGGTTGAGGCGAAGGCACTCCCATGAGAAATAGAGTAAGCAGTTTCAGATTTCCTATATGCAGAGATTTTCACAAGGTTTGGAGTTTTGAGGGAGATTGCAACTGATGGAGGATCGCAATTCACATCTAAACTCGTCAAATATCTTACAACACGGTACCATATCAAGCACAGAGTAACTTCACTATATCACCCTCAGGCTAATGGGCAAGTGGACGGTACAAACATAATTCTGGAATTTGTGCTTACAAAGACTGTTCAGCTTCATCAAAGGGACAGGGCTGATAGGCTGCCTGAAGCTTTATGGGCCTATAGAATAGCATGGAGAAGTACCACAGGTTTGACCCCCTATCAACTAGTCTATGGTAAGCAAGTCACCCTGCCAATAGAAGTTCAGATTAAAACATTAAGAACTGCATTTCAATTAGGCATGGATCTATCTCAAGCCCAACATAGTCACCTGCAGCAGCTTAATGAGCATGATGAATTACGATTGGCTGCCATAGAACGTACAGCCATTGTGCAACAACAACGGACCAAGTGGCACGATCAATTCATCAAAACTAAGTATTTTCAGGAAGGTGATTGGGCTCTTCTCTACGACTCCAGATTCAAAAAGTTCAAAGGGAAGCTTCGCACTCATTGGCTGGGACCATATGAAATCGAAAAAGTTTATGATAATGGTACAATACGACTCAAAACCATTTGATGGTGAAGCCACGCTTCTTATGGCCAATGGTCATAAACTAAGACCATATAAGAAACCATTGTCCAAGGAGGCGTTCATCCGCAATATTGTTGCATGCGGGTGTATTAAAGACTTTGAGATTACTATCTCGACATCTAAAGAATAATAAAAGATAATAATAATAAAAATTAATAAAAATAAAAAATGGACTGTGAAAATTCTCCTGGAACGCAGCCCTAAAAAGAGAGAAAAAATGAAAAATGGACTGTGAAAATCCTCCTGGGACGCAGCCCTAAAAAAGAAAAAAAGAAATAGAAAAAAGAAAAAAGAAAAATTGTATTTTGATACTAATAAGTCTATCTTTGGATTCTTTGCAGGGACATTTTACCACAACTCCTTCTTATCCCATTCATTTTTCATATCCCATTCATTCCATCTCCTCCCTGGTATCACTTGCTTATTGATGGCGCTGATCTCCTAGATATAAATACTTTTTCAGGCTGTTTTACACATATTTCATCTACTATTTTATCTCTAACGCTACAAAAACCATTCCCATTTCATTACATACCCCCTTCCAACACTTTCCATTCCATTGCAAAACGTTTTCTGTTTTATTGCAGAACATTTTTTCCATTCCAGTGCAGAACATTTTCTGTTTTACTACAGAATACCTTTCTGCCCATTACAGAACCCCTTATCCATTCCACATATATTTTTCATAATGTTACGGAATCTCTTTCTGTTCCACTCCCCATACCTTTCTGCAACACCACGGAATCATTTCACACAATGTTATCGGCTCCTTTTTCGACATAGTCCAGCACTTGAATGATCACATTTTCGGTTACTCGTCGTGTCACATACGACCCCCGTCCACATGGCGGCATCTTTCTTACCTGTACGGTCCCAGCATCATTGACGTCACCAGCATGTGGAGGAGAAGGAATCACACAACATTGATCCGCAGCATCGCGGATTCAGTTTCAACAGCCAACTCGGGTCACGTCAGTTTCACTTGACAACACTCCATCCCGGGACATCATTTCAACTCGTCAGCAACAAAGGAAATGATGGCAGTTTATCACATCCATCAGCTCAAATAGTAGAGAACCTTATGTCATTCTTCGCACCATTGCAGTCAATCATCCATTGAACTCCATCCATCTCTTCTCAGGTAAGGCATGTACGTAACCATCCTTCATCCGCTTTTGATAAGTACAGGAAGACAGATCATGATTTATTAAGCCGTTAGTACCACACAGGGTCATGTGTTGAATTGGTTGGGGGGGAGACACTGTAGAGATGTCTCTACAATATAGTAGCCATTGTTATACCAGAGGAAACTTTCCAATCCTGGCTGGTATTAACTCCACTACCCATGAACTTGTATCCATGCTAGTACTGATAATACCACGACGCCGCCTTGCGACATCATGAACCCATCTTCTGATAATCCAAACCCATCCGTTTCTCCAGAGAGTCGACAGGAAAATTAAAAGCATTGTAAGAATATGAAGGGAGACAAACAACGAAGCACAATGAGGGGAGCAATTCATAGTGAACTTGAGAATACATATATGGTCTATGGATACAGAGAAGTTAAAACAATTTTTCAATAGGCAGGGTGGCTAGATTATTTTGATAAAATGAAGAAGGGATATGTTGCGATTGCAATGGAGTTCGCGCTCACATATGACAATGTAATTGCAGAGGTATAAGGACTGAAAATTCAAGAGGATGAACTAACAATTGCAAGAGTCTATGGATTACCACAGACAGGTGAAAGATGGTTCGAGAGACGGGTGCCGATTAAGCCACTTATAGACGTGTTTTTGGAACCTGGTGAACTGCTGCAAGGAACAGAGAAGGGGATGAGACAAAAGTCATTACCAATTCCATGGGACGAGGTGACGCTCTACGTATGCAAATTTGTTACATACGAAGGTTGATTTAGTCTAGTATTTGCTTATCACTTTCAAATTCTGAACCATTTAAGGCATCATAAATATATGAATTTGTTGTATTTTTCATGGAAATCCTTAGAGTTGATGAGTAGAATGGTTAAGGGCAGTAAGAATCTAGACACTAGTCTAGCATATCATGGTTTGATCAGATTGTTGGTGGAAGACGCCCTACAGAAGCAGAACCAAACATGGGAATCATCCGTGGGCATATCCTCAAGCACCAGGAAGACAGGGAGGAAGAAAAGGAACACATTGGAAAATACCCTAAAAACCCCAAGGAAGAAATTAGCCTATATAGGAAACAACCCCAAGCCTGCAGGCTGAAACCCCAACCAGTTCAATAGAAGGACCTCATACCCATACTAGATCAAGGGATTGAAAAGAGTGACAAGACCAAGAAAAATTGCTTAGTCAAAGCAATGAATTTGATGAAGGACGGGAAGCATTCACCATGCCAAAAAGCACCAGCGAAAACCGGGAAAATCAAGTCGGGTTGCAGAATGTAGAAGGACAAAAAAAAGAAGGAAAATGGTGGACGGCTAGAGTCAAGGGGACGAGAAAATTTCAGCATTTTTTGTTGTGCAAATATCGAAGAGCATATGGTAAGTCGAGGAAAGATTACTGGGATTTGAAAATTTCTTATCAGAAGCAAACAAAAGAAATGGTGGCCCTGCAAGAACAATTACAGAGGATAGGGGGACATAAGATGGATACCTTATTGGAATGCGAACAAAGGGAATATTTTAGGGAGACACTCAGCGATGAAGGGACAAAGGATAGTGTGCAAGTAAAAAATATGGAACCCGAGGATGGTTTTGAAGCAGAGGACAAGAGATGCACAAAGATAACCCTTCTGATGAAGCTCGAATAAGGAACTTGGAGGGAATGGTAGCGCAGTTGCAAGAAACAGTGGGGGAACTGGAAGAACAACTAAAGTTGGGTGGCGAAAGGATGAAAGGGAATGAGCAGGAAACAATTACAGAGCATCTACAGAAACATGATTATGCCTTGGCCATAAGGAGGCTTAGTCAAGAAGTGGAGAAATTGAAATTTGAAAAAGAATACATGAATTGTCTGGCTCATTCCATGAGGAATCTAAGACCCCCTTCGAATCTTTACTTTGTGTTTTTGAAGGAACAACTTATATCTTTTAGACTGTCAATGGTAACCATGGGGTATAATGATCATATTGAGAGAGAAGATCGGTTCATTGCTACTTTTTTCAGGAGTGACGACAAAGAACATGATTTTTTATGTGAATTATATATGCATAATCTGGTTATGATAGACTATGAGGGCTGGGACCCAACCCCTCATGTAGGGGAAGTGCAACTGAGGGCATTCATGTCCTTCATGAGAAATCATTTGAGATGGAACAATGTTGCCACCGCTAAGGAAAACATTGAATGGGAAGATGTTATTTGGGTGAGAGGTTCCCCCTCAGTTGAAAAATTACTCACAGCCAGGAACCAGGTTATGCAAGATCAAGCATTTGTTACTCTCTTGGAGACTGCCCAACTTAAATTTGTTCAGGAATGCAAGAATTGGATTCCCTTTCATAGTTGGAGGTTTTGCTCCATCTACGAAGAAGGATTAATGCTCTGATTCCATACCTGAAAAGAAAAGATCCTTTCTCTATTAGAATGTTCGAGCAAGCCCTAGACATAATATAAGTCTATTTTGATTGCCTAAGTATGCGTAAAGCCAATTGGATCGGGCTTCGATTTCATTTTCCTATACTTTGGTGTCCTGTGGTGGATGGAGAGGATAGTGAATTTTTCAAAGTTGTTAATGAACAAAGGGGATTTTACAGTTCAATAGAAGGTGGACATTCTTCCTATAAGTGGAGTGATGAGTACCTAAACAACTCTCCAAGTACCCCTATTAGCGGATCACAGTCTTAGTTTGCATGAGGACATGAAAACCTTTTGGTTGGGGGTAGATGAAGGGTTGTGTATATGACCCTTTTTGGTTCTAATATTTTGCCTTGTTTATGAACTCTCTGATTTAATTCTATATCACTATTTGTTCTATTCATTACATTTGACGAAGTTTTGGATTTGGTAAGGATTGGTCTTGTTTTCCTTATTATTTGTCAATTACTGATGATTTGGATAGAGTCATGATGCCATGATTGCCTAGTAAAGAAGTGGTGTTTTCAAGTTCAATCTCATTTTACTTTTAGATTGCAAAATGAAGGAATTACAGAACCTGGACAACTCGTATATCAGTCTCAAGTTATAATAGATTGGTAACTACTTTCTATATTATGCTCTGCTCATTATTTTACATCCTTTTGGTCATCTACCCAGCGCGTACACGATGGTGTAATCAATCCGGGGATCTAATATTTTGTGTCTAAAATGATTCATGATTCGTTGGGTTATCCAAAGAGGGTGTTGACTGCTTTGACATATTCCTAAAGTCTTCTCCACTCTCCACGGTATTAGCTCCTGGGGTGGCTCGTGAAATCTTTTGAGAATCAGCAGATGAGAATTATTTGGAAATTTGTTGTAACTATACAATCTTTCATAATTCTCCCATTAGCACAGATGTATAAGAACTTGGAATCTCTGCCTAGATAGTTTAGCCATCATTTTGCATAGATCTATTGAACGTTGCTATGATCATACCTTTTTATATAAAATTCTTATATTCTCCTGATTTGTATGTGTTAATTAATTTCGTATGAGTGAGTGGCTTGTTCAGCTCCTGTCGCCGAAGGTAGGGCCCCATTCTGTGACAAGTGTTGTTGTAGTTAGAATTTATTTTCTTTATGCACGTAGTTGATATTGATAAAATTAATGTCTTATGCAGTGGATGATTGATTTAATTGTTCAGATTTAGATTTGGCGTGTTGTTTGTAGTTAAATGTGAATGTTTGAGTAGTGACACGATTTGATAGTATAATTTTCATTATCATTACTAGTGAACAGAGGGAAATGTGTGGATTATGAACATTGAATCAGGATTACTTCTATGGTGAACGATTGCATTAGAACTGTGGTTAAGATTCTGTTGCTAGCTTATAATGATAGAAGCAGGTTGTTGACTTAAATTAGCCCTTTCCAATTCTTGTATTGTAGTTGTTGTCATTGAACTGCTTTCGTGTGAAATCTTCAATGTGTTTAATCAGATTCAGGCATGAATTTCTTTCTGTATAATAACAGATCATTACAGCATAGCAGAGGGTTGTTAAGCTTGATAGTCAGATCTTTTGGTTTGATTACATGATTCTTTCTGTAAGTTATGATCTTCTTAGGAGCATGTTCACCAAAATTTGCATCTCAACTTCTAGTTCTGTAATCCATAGGCCTCCTCTGTGTTAAACCATTTCAAATCACAGTGTCTAACATATACTTTGTCAGGTAGCTCATAAGCCTTTATAGCCCTGGGTTGATAATTTATGCACAGCTTTCGATTTGCATTTTATTAGAAGGTGAAAGAAAAGCTCATAAGGGCTAAGCTTGTGTTCCTAAAGCTTTTCCATTTAGAAAGCACTAGTGACATTAGGGGGTACCCATATGTTTTGGAAAATCATTCTATTGCGGGCCTCCCAAACGTTGTATGCAAAAAGAACCGGAAAAGCTTCAAAGTTACTTACTGCTTCACCCTGCCACCATGTATGGGCGCGTTGTTCCAACGTAGCATCCCAGCTAACATGTGCTCTGTTCGTGATGAGCTGTTGTGTCGCAGAGGTCCATACACTTCTTGCATGTGGACATAGAACGAACATGTGAGTGTTCTGTTCATCGTTCATTTTACATAATGAGCACACGCCTAGGCCCTCGAATCCTCTTTTTTTTCAGCATTTCCCAGGAAAGTAATTTCTTACTTAGGGCGATGATGATGGTCTTCAATGGACTATATATTTTCCATAATCTGCTCCACCACCATCGTTTATCGCCTTCTGCCTGTACACTGATAACAACTTCATATCCACGTTTTGTCGTGTATTGGCCTGTCTTTGCATTTTTAGTCCATATGAGCTTGTCTTGTTCATCATTCAGATGAACATAATTGGAGACAAGGTTATTAACATATCAATTCCATTCCTCATATTGGCCACTCGTTAATCCGAGGTCTTGAGAAGTCTTCCATCCCCTCCTTCCTCTTGAGTTTGTCTGACGAGGTTGAACGTCTGCTAAAACTTTGATACTCTAGGATCTCAAATTTTGGATGACTTGGGGTGACAATCTGTAATTCTCCCTTTCTCCTGCCCACGGGTCTCCCCTTCTCCTGGCCACAATATGTACATATATGTATATAATATATATGTACATTACACACACACACACACACACATATACATATCTGTGTATATATATAATAGCATGAAAAAACGTTTGAGGATTCGGACTTTGAGACCCCTTAACTTGGCAAGCAGACTAGTGTTGGTAAAATCAGTCTTACATGCTATGCCGACGTACCTCTTCTCTACGTTAATGGCCCTAAAGGCCATCCCGAAAGAGCTCAGAACTTGCAACAAAATTTTCTTTGGAGCGGTCCCCAGGAACACCGAAAGTGGGATCTCGTAAACAGGGAAACTGTTTGTATTCCTAAACATCAAGGAGGTCTAGGCCTTAGAGACCCCGAAAAGGCTAAAGTGGTTAGTGGGGCCAAGCTTTTATGGAGATGGGTATCCCATGCCCAAAAACCTTGGGGTAAGATATGCCACTCTAAATATGCAGCAGGATGGGACAAAAGAGAACTCATAAGGTTCTCCGAGGATATCCCTGGTTCACACATATGGAGAAAAACTTGGCAGGGAACAAATATGGTCCAGGACCATAGTTTCTGGTAGGTAAGGAACGACCAAACAACCCGAATCTGGGAGGACTCATGGCAGCAGATGCCTTCACTGGGACGAGGAAGGGAATTTCGGCACATCCAAGAAGAATGTATCACCTAGGGTATTATCAAGGTCAGGGAAATATGGGGAAATCAAATAGACAACCAACATCTTCGAACGTGGGTAGGGAAGGAATGGTGGGAGCACCTTGGCCTAGAGGAGGAGGTATACAGATTGTAAGAAGCCCTCGACAACAGGTGTATAAGAAGGCATGAGGGAGCCCCAGATGTGGGTGACAGGACACACGACACAAAGGACAAGATAGTCAGGGATGACGAGGCCATGGATGTGGACTTGGATGCAGCTCAGGATGGTGTGGACGTGGCTCAGGATGAGGTGGACATGGATGCAGCATAGGATGACATGGACTTGGATGCGGCTCAGGATGACGAGGATGAGCTCGTGGCAGAAGATAGGGATACAAATGTGGATAGGTACGTGGACATGACTATGGCTTTGGATGGTGTGAACGGCCAGGCGAATGACGGCTGGCATCATGCAAACCGGCTCCCTTATGGGCCCAACACCTTTTCGGTCCATGACGAGAACGAAGATTTCTATGCCGGCAACCGACATCTAGCCACCTCTGTCGATGACGCCAGCACCAACAGAAATGCCAACAGTACCAGTCCCCTTGGCAATTAAGGCCAAGCAGGCTGGGTACAGAGTCATTAAGGCTCGCATGGACGTTCTTCACACTGGGTGCAATATGGCTCCTCCCCTATTTCTTGCTCACCATTCCAATTTCTCTACCAATCACACTCAGAGCATTCTCTAGCTGTTCAAGCCTGTTTCACCAAAACCTCCCCTATGGCCTGTTTCAGTCACGCGCTCCCCTGTAGCCTGGCTCAGTCACGCGCTCCCCCGTTGCAATCCTCGTTTGCTTTGCTCCCCTGTTGCTTGTATCAGTCACATGCTCTCTGGAAACCCCATGGCGCCGAGACGAGGAGCACCTCTTAGAGGTGGGAGAAGACCCCCCAGAGGAGGAAGAGGTCGCGGTAAGGATGGTAACCCTGAGGATCCACCCTTCCACTCGAATACCAACAACAGGGAATTCGAAGCAGAGATTTCATCCGCACTAAGATCCCTAGTCGAAGACTGGGAAGACGAACTCTCGGGCTCCACTACTACGGCCATCCACACCACCTCCCGCTGGGAAANCCTCCCGCTGGGAAAATTACTGGGTTTTTAAAAATTTGCTCACCTAACTCATTCTTCGTGACGTTAACAATATCCCCGACCCTGCTCAACCACCCCCTCCCCCTCCACCTTTGCCCCCTCTGCTGCCTCTTGTTCCTCCTCTTCCCCCCACTCCTCCCCCTCCACCACCCCCTAGTCAGAGCACCCTCACTACTCCACAGCGGTAGTTTGTAAGGAAGAAAGGAAAAGCCACCAAGAAGATGTCACCACTGCCTGTCAAGCAACCAGCACCAGACTCAAGCAACTCCACAAACAACGAATCCTCAGGCGTCAGCAAGAAACCGGAACAGGAGCGGGAGAATGGCAAGAAGCAGGTACTCCAATGGGGCCATGAATACAGCTGCCCAATCACCGAGGTTCCATATGAGCCACTCTGACGCCAGGTGTTTCGTTCCTCCAGGTGTCTAGAATCCTCAGTTTTTACGTTTTTTCCGCTTTCCAGCACATGATACTTGACTAGTCTTTGTTTGTCTGGTTTTCAACTACTTTGTTCAATATTATTGGACTGTTTAAGATCTATTTTCCCCTCTATGGGGAGGATCATTTTTTATACTCTTAGATTGCCTTTTTGGCTCGGTTTTGTGTTCTCGCAACACATAGACATGTATCATTACCTGTATTTTATCTTTACTTAATAGATTAGACCTGAACTTACAAAAAAAAAGGCAAGAGGGAGATGAGAAACTGAGATGGGGGTACACCTAGAAGGGCTCTTTCACCGTGAAAGAAACTTAAGATATCATGACAGGGATTGATATCCATCATGCGGATCAAAAATGGGGGAAATTATGGCAAAAGAAGCTATGGCCCAAGATAACTATATTTAGTTGGCTTGTGTTGAAAAATCGGAAATTAACAAGCGAAAAACCTTAAAAAAAGAGGGATGATAGGTACTTACCCATGTTGCCTCTGCGATATTGAAAATGAAACCATAGAGCACCTTCTTGATACCTATAAATTCGCGTCCTCCATCTGGGATCACACGGCGAAGATTTTACGAAAATCAGATCGGGTTCGGCAAAACTCGACAGGCTCAATCATTGAATGGTCTGGCAAACCCTTTCAAAATCCCATCCTCAATCAATTATGGGAAATTCTCCCCAACTTTGTCCTTTGGGAAGCCTAGAGGGGGAGGAAATCGAGAACCTTATAGGGAAAGTCCAAGTGTGAGAGCAGAGTTTAGGGCATCATTATGAGCAAAATGAAATACACCATCCGATCAGAAGTCTGGGAAAGTGTAGACTGGGAAGCGACTGAGAGAGAGGCTACTATTTTAAAGACTTTGGGACTAACCGAAACCCTACAACCAAGGGTCAGTAGACATAACCTAGCTAGTCTTCACCAAGTGTGCAACGATGGCTTCCTCCTCCAATGGGCTTCTTCAAACTCAACTTCGACGTAGCATCGTAGGGGAATATGAGTCTGGCGGGTTATGGTTGTATAATTCGGGATTTCAGAGGCGATATGCTTGGTTTTAGGTATGGCTTTCTTGGTTGGGAAACCAACAACACGACAAAAGTCGAAGTCCTGCTCCAGGGTGTCCAGGTGGTTATGGAAAACAACTACACCCCCATAATCATTAAAGGGGACTCCCATATGATCATCAAATTAACCACGAAGCTTCAAAATGGGTCCCACAAATCCAAGGTGGTGCAGTCATGGCATCTGGAGGGCCGACTGGAAACGCTCAAAGGAAAACTAGCTGAGGGGTTGGTAGCCCACTTCATCTATGTAAGACGCCAGGGTAACAAGGTGGCTGACATGATGGCAAACTCAGGAATGAAGATCTGTAAGGCTGTCAAGGGAAATTAATGGGACATGATCGCTAACAGGACGAGGCAGGACAGATGTATGGATCCAATGGCCCATGACATGCGCGAAACTAATGGTGCAAGTAGGGCAGGACACCAAGCAGCTCTGGATGCCCTCTGAGCACATTCCTAGGCATTTGGTTTAGTGATTTATCCATGTGATGAGCATGCGAAAATTAATACACTCTCGAACTCTCATTAGGAACCACTTCAGTTGACGGTTCAACATTCGTGCAGACATGAAAGGTGGAAAAAGGAAATATGGATGCCTATATGGTAATACCTTAATCAGTACTACGGACTAGGGGCAGAGTATCATGACTAGGATTATGTTCATACTTTTCCAAAGAAGGAAACTACTATTTAGAGGAACAAAAGGTGATGGGAAACAACATATGAGATGTTTGGCTCGGGATCCTCCTATAACTTACATAAAAAAGAGGTTGGGTTTGCGTCGGCGTCGAGGTCTCCCCATGGAAGGCATAAAAGGCAGAGGGAAATTCCCTTTAGTTTAGGAGGATGACTCAGGGAGAGCCTCCAGAGCCCAACAAAAGGCATTATGGGAATCCAGGATGTTCGAGTTAGAGCTCCCGTGCGAAATTCAACAGCGCATCAAGGATACGGAGAAGCAATTATGTGCGGATCTTGATAGAGAGAAGCTGCATGTACAATGCCGCAAGGCCGAAGAATAGATCGTCGATCCTGGCCACACTGTGGGTAGAGTTATCCTTTACGATAAAATTGTCACTCTCTTTTTTGTGATGAAAAACCTCGTAGGATGGTCGGCCTAGGATAAGCAAGGGGACGATCCATATGGAGTGCACCAGGATCAATGGCGAATACTATATCGTCGAAATCCAATAGTTGAATTCTAAAGTGGATTTTCTCATTAGCAGTTACAATAGCATAACCAGCTTCATTCCCCTGAGCAGTTGAAGCAGCAGAACCTGAAGTAGTTCATTTTACAGGAAATATTCATTATTTCAATAAGCAGAAGTAGAAGGAGCATCATTACCAGCAATCCTATAAGTGGTTGAAGGAGCATAATTTCCAACACAACTAGCAGTTCCCATAGCAACAATTGAACCATTTTAACCGGCATTAAGATTATTTTCAGCTTAAGCAGAAGCAGCTCCATAAGCACCAATTTCACCAACATCTCCATAATCAGTAGAACCTGGATCATTTCCATAAGTTGTTGAATAAAAAAGCACTCATCACCCAACAACCCCCTTTAGACTATGGCTACCTTCCTTAAAAATAAACCAGAAGCTCAATCCATAAGCCATGTCCCAGAAGCATACCAGTACTAAAGTCCTAGAACCTTCTCAGTACTTCTTCACTCAGTCATTCACCTTACACTGAAACTTATCAGCACTCATTGTCTTACCTACGTTGCTGAACCCCCTTTAGACTATGGCTACTGGTCATAAAAAGAAACTAGAAGCACACTAGTACTAATTTCATAATCCCACTAGGACTCACACTTTGAAGCCACCTGCCGAGTAAAAGTAACACCTTATCTTCCATTTCCTTGTATACTATGGGATCAAAGGGAGGTTTCAATATCTCTACAATGAATAAAAAGGTCCAGAGGTCTTGTCCGCATTGGGCAAGGATCCCTCACTACTTTTTTCCAATACGTAGAGCACAAGTGTCCAACATTCTTCTTGAGGAAGGTACTAGGGCCTAAGCTATTTGTCAAAGTCATTTCATGAAATAAGAAGACCAAAGGGATAGGCTATTCGTCGAGATTCAAAGTTCAATTTTACCTTAAAAGGAAAGTACTTTAGCTATCCTATATTTAGGTTGGTTCCTTCTAGCAATACTTACGCGGTACTTAAATAGATCCGAGCCCTTAAAGAAAGAAGTACGGGAATCACAGCCTAACATAAATAAACGTAAGGTATAATTTCGGTCTATAGCAAGTAAAACCTCAAAAAGTTGGAGGAACCCAAATTCATCCACCGAAGCTTATGGCCTCGCTGTTATATCTGCTTTTTTTATCACACTTTGAAGGTGTCTATAGGGGTGTTCTCCCTGTAGCATCCCAGACCCGAATCTGGGGCATTCGACACTAGGATATGCTAGGTAGGGAGGTAGGTCCGGACAGAAAGAGAATAAGGAACTCGGGAGGCCCAAGCCCTAACTTCCTATCTCAACTTCAGAGCCTCAGTTAAGGATGGCAGGGTCCCCAGGTCCTGCAAGTATTAACCCCGCTTTTACGCTGATGCTTTTTTTAAGACTGCTGATGGAAATATTCCATCTTTATACGGGTTTACTTATGTCAATATTCTATCCCCTAAACCATAGCCAATCACAACAATTCACTTTTAACAAAACAATACCGAGTAGAGGCGCGTCAATTGCTACGAGGGAACCCTAGGCAAGCTCCGTCAAACCTAGTACCGAGGGAAAGAGAGGCAAACACCTCTAATATTTGGCCCCTAATAAAGAACAGGGTTTAAGTAAATGGAGAACTTAATCAATCTATGACAAGAGTTAAACACCTAATGAGTCTGTGAATTTTGGTAATTATGTATGTACTTGGTAATCCTTTTTTAGTGCGCACCTAAAATATAAGGCCAAAGGGTGGGTTGTCACTAGTTTTATTGCTTTGTCCATGATGCTGAAGGCCTTTGATTGTTGGGTAGCGTCCATCCGAGGAGGACTCCATTCCAGGTAGCGTCTGTCCCTTAGCTCTCGGCAGGGGATGTTTGGGGTAGCGTCATGATGCACTGCTTGCTTACCAAGTACCAACTCCCGACAGGGCATGTTCGGGGTAGCGTCCCTTTGCTTTTGGTTCGCTTATTTGCTGAGGGAGGGAATTTGTTCACAGGTAAGGTCCCAGATAATTGCTGTAGGGAAGTTGGTGCACCACACACACCTCAAATTCGACACAGCTTTAACTAGAGCCCGGGGAAGGAGGGGCGGGATTGAACTAAAGACGGTCATTGTTGCGAAGTCAAGTTGCCTTCCTTCTTGTGCCTTCCTTCTTGTTGGTCAGGAGAAATACCAATTTGAAGCGCATAAATTGTCTTTTTATCTCCCTCTCAAAGTGGAGGTCCACCATTGCTTCTGCTGAGATCACATCTCTACGTTTAAAAGGTGCCAGAGGTTCTTGGTGAATAGAAATTGAATGGAAAACCTTGTTTTATCTGGAATGAGTCAATTTATCACTCTCGTTCGAGAGTAAAAAGAACCCCTGGGGCTGGGCCACTCCCCTATCTATGGTGCCCGACGGAATTGAATGTCGGTTGTACAGCTTGTTGGATCGTACATGGAAATTGCCCTCTTATCATGACTCATTCCTTACTTATAATATCTTACACTTGGGTAGGTTACTTACAGCATTTACATTCCATTTCTCCTATTTCCCCTTGACTTAACTGTTACCACATCTTTTAGACCTGGGCTCTATTCAAATAGCTAGTCCCAATTCTACTCTGGGCTTACCACACGGGTCTCTATTAAAACAGTTCACAAACAACGAGTCCCAAGAGACATCTTATCCTAAATGCTTTGTTATACCTGCTGCATAATATCTATAGCGTTGGAGTGATTCCTCTGGAGTAGTTTTGCAGTGAAGAAAATTTAGGTATGTTGCTACTCCATGTGGCCCTACTTGGCACTAAAAGCGACGCGTTCAATGTTTTCTCGGGAACTAGACTCGACCAACTTGGAGCTGAAGAACTTAACTAATAAATCTGCTAATTCGTAGGAGCCTGAAGGACTTACCAAATTGTGTGGTGGAACATCGTTTGCCTGGTACATTTCGAGCAAGTGAAAGCTGAGAGAGGCAATTTGTGCTTGGGTGTTGGTCTTATTTGTTTTGGATAATCTGTTTGGTTGGGGGGAAGCAACTAAACACTGCTGATACTATACTTTAGACTCTGTCCCAGGCCATAACAAATTTGATTAGGCAAGCACTTTTCCATGGCGATATCCTACGTTAAAACGTAAAGTGGATGCTGCATTGGATCCAGTGGTTGTACTACTTTTCCTATAACCTCTCTTTTTGAGCTACCTATGCTTGTCTTCCTTTCTTTTGTAGGGGGGTTATTCTCGAACTGCTGATAATTGTTCTTCCTGCCTAAACAACATGAGGAGAGCCTAGTAGGTTGAGGAGAAGGGACATGAGAGCGCTAGCACCATAACCAAAGAAGTTCAGTTAGTCGAGCCCTATCTCGTAAGGGCGGTGTGGATAGATTGAGTAGAGCCGAGGTGAAAAATGTTGTATTATATGTGAATGCCAGTTCGTTAAGGCCCTGATGAAACATCAATCACTTTCTTATTCTTATGTGGATCAATTGGAACATAGATCAAGTGACTCAAACTGCTATGGGAGCTTTCTTTCCTTACCCATACGTGACAAGCAATACCCGTGATGCAAAGCGAGGAAGAATAGAAGATTACTTACAACCCTTCCCGGTCCAGCATCGCTTGTGATCGTTCATTAAGTAGGTTGAATGAGAAGGCCCTTGTGATTGTTTGTGAAGTAGATCGTATAGCCAATGAGCTATATAGCTCTTAAGGGTTGGTAATCAAAATCTTTCCCTTGAGGCCATCTAATGTTATCCATTAGCAAGGCCAACAGGCGGAAATCCATATCTTGACTTCTATTTATTTAAACACCAATTAGCAAGGGCTCCTGCCACTCATGCCTACGGTAGTTTGGACTCACTAAATGTTAGTAGAAATCCTGTCAGAAAGCAACACTACTCCACTAGCATCCTCCGTTACAGCGATCACAGATCCATCACACCCCTTATAACCCATTATTCATCCAGAAGGCAGTTACCTCACCTCAGCAAGAACAGGCCCTCACTCTTAAGAGAACAGAACCGAAGGCATGGTGGTATCCTGTTAGTTACGATCCATCCCTAATAACTTATATATCGCTTAGGGCTGCACAAGGCTTAACCCAAACTCTTTATACGAACATTTACATCATTGGCAGGTTTTGGTTTTGGAACTAAATCTCGATCTGCACTTGGATCTGGGGAACTACCCCCCTCTGTCCTAATGCCCACTGAAGCTTTTACTTGGGCAACTGCGGATGGGACTTCAACTTTTGCTGTGGGAGAAACTTTTGAATCAGCTCGATCAATGTGTGCTTCAACGGCTTACGAATCATCAATTGAGAAAAATGCTGCTACTGAAGGGTGATGTTACCTTTGTTCTACCAACCTCTGCGTATGCTGGATCATTTACTATTGTTTCATGGTAAATAAGGTAAACTGGATCTTCATTGGAATATGGTTCGACTTGGTCAGTCCAATATGGAGATCTAAAGACCTATATGGAGTTCTAAAGACCTAGGCCCCTTGACACAAGCTCTCGATCTCTAGGTATCCATCGCCCTTGACTTTGCTGACTTTGCTTGACTACTGCCTTTCATTTAATAAGCACCAAAGGAGGCCTCAGATTTCTTATTCAAGCAAAAATTCTTGGTTCAAATCAATATCATTCCTTGCCCTCAGAAGCGCAAGACCTCCAGACCTTTAATAAGACATGAAATTTGCATAAGGAATACAGGAGAACGCTCCTTTGCTGACATTATTACTAGTATTAGATACTGGGTTATCCATAGCATTACCATACCTTTGTCAAAACTCATCATAAGCTCCTCAAGTCGATGATGTAATACCCACAACTCATGATCACTCAATGGTTCGCCATTATAAGAAACTCGTAGATTCGTGCTATTGCTATTATTTCTTCTCTTCGATAGAGTAGTGAGTTCCACACGAATGGATAAAGCTTATCAACATTATAATTAATGGGGTAGTATTTATATTTAATTAGAAGACAAGTTAAGTAAGGTGTTTTCTTAGGTAAGCTAGTTACCTCTGACTGATTAGGCGGTTGTTACTAATTCCTGAATAATCTCCTGGGCAGCAGCCATCTCTACTCTACCTGAATTATCTCTATGAGCTCGCTCTTGTGAAGAAGCTATTGGTGTATCCACCCATACATACGAACAAAAGCAAAATCAAATCTTTAGAAATATATAGGACAAAATAAGACATAGAATTAGAGTTGTCACATCCTTGCCCTTAAAAGGGACTTTATTTGGGGCGGAGTCGCTCAACTAAAGGTATATATACTACCTATGTTGATTCTCTTTCCTTACTTCCTTGTTAGACTACCCTATTGTGCAGTCCTTACAATAATGCTCTGAATTACAACCCACTATTGCGTGCGATAGAGGCCACCCACATAATCCTATCCATGATCTATCCGGACAACCTGCTGAACCGGGTATACTTCCTTCATAAAAGACCAGAATCAATCCACTTACCTACTGAGCCGAGAAGGAAGCAATTATTCTTATATGCTAATGATATAATGCCTGCCTATGCAAAAAGAGATATTCACGCATGGGAAGAGATAAGTACACCTCCCTACCTACCTTCGTTACTCCCTTACGATTGAATTGCCTTACGGCACCTCGAGGTAAAAGTAGGCATAAGGTGTTTTCCAATCTAGGTAACCATTTAGTCGTGTTGTATAACACGTTTGTGTTTTGGTCTAACCGGTGGCCCTAAGAAATCCATATATTGACTTGTATGATTTCGGTCACTTTAGAGAGCAAAAAATACCAAGGATACAAGTACTTGACACAACTCCCTAGCTTGGGCGGTGCTGCCTCTTAATGTACGAGTGAGGTTATGAGCCGCTCTATTCTTTTGCTTCATTATTTATTCCCACCCAACTGTTGTTCTCTAACTGAGACAAGTCATGTTTTTCCCGTTGACTTTAGCCGTATCCGCTGGTAATTATTTATCTATTTCATAACACAACGATTCAGTGTTCGTCGAAAGAGCGAGGATATGAGCCGCCCTTCCCTTTGGTTGGGTTTGTTTGGGCTTTTAGGTTCCTGGAGATCCCTCTCCTATGGTAGCTCGAAAGCAGGATGCAGACAGCTCGTGCCAAGTTCGGATGTCGTACCTCTCGTATATCTTGCTCTGATGGTTTGTGATGCAGGTCTCATGTTTTATCTTTCTCTAGTTGGAAAGGGCCTTAACATCCTTTTGGCTTTGTTGTGGATGGTGAATGTCATGTTAACAGTTTGTAAGAAGTTTTTTGATTGGTCATTCTTAAGCATATTTTCTTCTCCTTGTTGGAAGACTTTCATACCTATATTGCATCGGTTCTTAGTCTCTTATTTCTACACTTGATTTTAGGTGGATAGGATGATTAGAGATACTAGGATAGTCAACCAGATGGTTGACGTGGTGTTCTGATGACATGAAAATCTCTCAAGATGTAATTTTCCTTTTATGATATTAATATAAAGTTCACTCTCTTACTTACAAACGCTCTCTTACTTACAAATATATATATATATAAAGAAAATCAAATCGCTCTAATTACCTGGATCACATTCCAATCAATTACATGGTTAGTATCAGGTATATACTTTTTCAATAAAGACACATGAAAAACATTATGTATTCTAATGCAAGCAGGCAGGGCCAACTCATAAGCAATGGGTCCTATCTTAGCTAAGACCTTAAAAGGTCCATAGTATCTGTCAGCTAGCTTAGAGCATTTTCCCAAGTTTAAGGAGCTCTTCTTGGGTCCAACTTTAAAAAACACATGATCTCCAACTTGAAACTATCTGGTGGTCATGTTCTAGTCTGCATAGCTTTTCTGCTTATCTTGAGCTACCTTTAGATTATGCTTTATCTTAACCATCTGATCCTTCGTTAATAATTCTGGTCCAATAATGACTCTGTTTGTTGGGTTATCCCAACTGATGGAAGTATTGCACTTAGTTCCATACATGGGCTCGAAATGACTAATCTTCAAAGATGAATGATATCCATTATTATAAGCAAATTCCACCAAGTGTAAATAGTCTTTCCACTTAGGTTGTTGATCCATCACATATATATTCTGTCTATCCATATGTCTGAGGGTGGTATGTTCATTGTTGTACTCATGTTTAGACTTGTACCAAACCCCACGAACAATCCTTTCCAAAAGCTAGGAGTAAAATTCAAATCTATGTCTGGTACTATAGCCTTCAGAATACCATGAAATCTAGCTACTTATTTCATGTAAATATCTGTAATGTTAGTTGCTTTGCGAGTTGTCTTTACTGGAATGAAATGTGCTTCCTTAGTCAACTTATCTACCACATCCATGATAACATATTTTTTCAATCTTGTCTTAGGTAGCTTGGTGAATAAATCCATTGTCACTACATCCCATTTGCATCCTGATATTGGCAAGGGCTGCAACAATCATGTTGGATGTTGATGCTTAACTTTAACTTTTTGACATTCCATGCACCTAACGATATATTTTGCATCATCAATCTTCATCCTTGACTAATAGTATTGTTTCCTTACTGCTGCTACTGTTTTTTGATAACCTGAATATCCAACATAAGGGACATCATGCATTTCTTTCAAAACCATATTCCTTATATCTCCAATATCAGGCACATAAACTCTATCTCTATGCATGAGGATCCCATCTTCTTTAAACTTATACTTATCAAAATTATGTGGAATTTTTTGTTGTTTCAATCCTTATTTCACCTGCTGATAAAGTTCATTTGTAACACTAGCTTCAATGATCTTATCTTTTAAATCTGATGTGCTAGTGTTGATAGATGTTGCATGCATCACATGTCTCTCCCTACTAAGCGCATTAGCTACTTTATTTTCCTTACCTTTGATATGCTTGATATCAAAGTCATATTCACATTAACTCCATCCACCTCCTCTATCTTGCATTCAAATTAGACTGCTCAAACAAGTATTTTAACCCATCGTGGTTAGTTCTCAACTCAAACTTTTTACCCATTAGATAATGTCTCCACATCTTCAAAGCATGGATTATAGCCACAAGATCTAAGTCATGGGTGGCATAGTTCTTTTCATGTTCCTTCAACTTTCTAGATTCATAACTAATCACATGTCCATCCTGCACCAATACTTCACCAACTCCTTACTTACATGCATCTGTGCACACAACAAAGTTTCCTTCAGGATCTACAATCTTTAGAAAAACTACACTAGTAAGAATTTCCTCAAGCCTTTGGAAATTATCTTCACAGTTAGCAGTCCAGACGAACTTTACACCCTTCTTCTGCAAAGATATGATAGGAGGAGCTAACTTCAAGAATCCTTCAATGAACCTTCGATAGTATCTACCTAATCCCATGAAACATCTTACTTCTGATACATTCCTAGGTGTTGTCCATTCCATAATGGCTCTTATCTTTTCAAGATCTACTAAAACACCTTCAGATATGATATACCCTAAGTAGTGGATTCTTCCTTGATAGAAAGAACACTTGCTTAATTTGGCATACAATTGATGTTCTCTAAGAACTTCCATTACCAACCTCATATGTTCTTCATGTTCTTCTTGTGCCCTGGAATAGATAAGGAGGTCATCCAATAATACAATCACAAATTTATCTAAGTATTTTCTGAAGACTCTATTCATTAAATACATGAATATTGTTGGTTCATTTGTTAAACTAAAAGGTACCACTGTGAACTCATAATGTCCATACCTTGTTTTAAATGTTGTCTTATTGATATATTCAATCTTAATTCTAACTTAGTGGTATCCCGAACTCAAATCTATCTTTGAAAATGCCTTGGATCCTCTCAACTGATCAAACAAGTCATCATTTATTTGTAAGGGGTACTTGTTTTTAATTGTTGGTTTGTTCAACTGCCTATAATCTATGTAGAGTCTTAGAGTTCCATCCTTCTTCTTTACAAATAACACAGGGGATCCCCAAGGTGAAACACTGGGTCTTATGTAACCTTTCATTAGTAGCTCATCTAACTGCATCTATAATTCCTTTAACTTCGAAGTACTCATTCTATAAGGTGCTTTAGATGAAGGTATTGTTCCTGGCACTAAGTCGATAGAAAAATCAATGTCCCTCTTCTGAGGCATTCCTTGCAGTTCTTGAAATATATATGCAAACTCCTGTAGTATTGGATAACCATGTAGTTCTGGTTCCTTTCCTTGCTTTGACTCTTCCACATAAATTACATATAGCTGAAATCCCTTTTTGAGACATTTCTTCAATTATAGAGCTGATACATGCCTCAGGGATATGGGTCTAGGTATACCTTTGTCTGTCACTCGATTTCCCTCTTCATCCAAACAAGTATAAGTTTTATTATGACAATCCAGTATGGCATGGTGCGCATCCAACCAATCCATGCCATAAATACATCATATGACCCCAAGGGTGTGAAGTTTAAGTCTGGAAAGGTTTTCACTCCATTCATTTATAAAGGACACATCTTTACAAATTCTGTGATTTTCCTTTTGCCCCCTGTAGTTAACTATACTAGACTTGCTATTTCAGGTTTACTTTTCTTCAAATGACATTTCTCAACTAGATTAGGTGCAATGTAATTATTGCTAGCACCATAATCAATCAAAATAGCTATGGTTTTATTAGCAATTTTACCTGCTACCTCAATGATTTGGGATTGGTGGTCAGCCTGCCTCCCATCCAGGGCTGCATATATCCTCTAAACACTTCCACCTACATCTCCAACAATTAAAGCCTCTTTAATGTTGTGAAGATTCTTTTTATTACGCGAGAATTGATTGGAAAAGTGGTTTTCCTTGCATATCCAACATTCCATAGGTGGTCTTTTCCCTAAAAGCTCTTCCCTTAGTTACCTTTATTGATAATAATTACCATTTTTGGATTTTGAAGGTTGGAAACCTTTCTTTCTCTGCTCCTGTTTGTTCTTCTTCGTATCCTTCCAATTCTTTTGATATGGGGTCTTGCTCTTATTCTTTTCATATAGGTGTTGTCCCTTCCAGATGGAATCCTTAAGGCTCCTTGGTCTATCATATTGGATTTTATCTCTATAATATTCAAGAAGACCACTTAGGAACCTTTGAATCTTCACCTTATCATCTTTGATGAAGCCCGCATACTTCAAAAGTTCCAAAAGCTTCTTCGCATAGGAATCCATAGTCATGCTTCCCAACTTAAGCTCAAAGAACTCTTCCATCTTTTTGTCATAGTAATGCTCGGAGAGGTATTCCTTCTGGAAGTACTTCTTAGGTTTATTCTAAGAGATTATGTCTTCGTCGACGTCTTTTAGCTTAACTAGATAATCCCACCATACAGATGCCTTTTCTTGCAAATGGTATATGGCTACCTATGCTTCCGTATTAGGTGTGTATTGGTGCAATTGGAAGAACTTTTTGAGTCCCAATAACCATGCTTCGACATCTTCTCCTTGCTTTACTTCTCCATCAAAAGTTGGGGGTTTGATTCTTCTAAGCTCTCCTACTAGTTCATCTCGAGCAAACCTCCTCTTCTTGTATCTCATTGAATATATTTCATGACTACTTTATGTACTGCTTAATGCATATCCCTTCTTTCTCTTTGAGTGATAAGGTCTCCTTGAATATGATCTAGACCTCACATAACCTCTTTTGTGACTCTTTTCAACGGATCTTTGGATGGTCTTCAATGATTTTAGATCATTCAGAATCTGCTCCCGGATATCAATTATCCTTTCATTATCCTCTCTACACTTCCTCACTGAATCCTCCAAGATTAATGGTTCACTGCTCCTCTTATGTATACTTGACCTTCTTCCATCAACAAACTCCTCTTCAAGACTATATGGTCTTTGTCCTTCCTCAAAATCCATCTCCAATCTCTGATTTCCTACTGTTGAACTCGTACTTGTTGAATCTTTAGTCTTAAAAGGTTTGATTAAAATATAAGTTTAGTGGTCACACCGCTTGCTCAATTAATCACTAGGAATGACAATGTTTTCATTATCAACATTATGTTAGTAAACTACACATCGGTATAAGTTAATTATCATTAAACTACTTTTCTTCTTGTTTATAAAGTAACTAGCCAACTTTTCTAAGTTACAATCTGCCTAATTGGACAAGGGGGCTAGAAATCCTTCCAAGCTCTCTCCTTACTGGATGAACATCAAGTCCATAGCCATCCCAAGCTAATAGTTTAATTAACAAACTCACATGTGAAACTATATTAAGGTGCATGCATCCAAGTTATCTAATGCAAATGTATATTTTCATAGTGACTTGTAACTTTGCAAAAGGCCCAACGGCTGCAGTCTTTAAACCTTCAGCTCTGATACCACTTGTAGTGTCCCCGACCCTTATGAAAAGGAAAAAGGTTCTAACTTCGGTTTAAGAACAACAGAATAAGGTTAGAACAATTAACCATTAAATGATTAATTAAAGTTCTAGCTTTAATAAACATTACTAAGGCTGCGTTACTTAATTAAATTACTTACTTAAATAATTCGCCACCCTTACTTAAATAATATCAACACTTTATAAAATCTATTAACATTACATTTAAGTTCATAATCACATTGAGTGCATGAATAATGAATCTATTATCAGAGTGTGATTAAGGTCCCACACTAAATTCTTATACTTCATATAGATTATTGAAAACATAGTTTATAATTGTCAAGTATTATGTCATTAATTGTTTGGAGATATAATTAGTTTGTGGTGTTGTTCGATATGTGATTTCAGTGAAGATAAACACTAAGGAAAACACACATCAAGAAACATATGTAGTTTGTTACCTATAGCCCATAACCAAGGCAAAACAAAGTGTACAAACTGCAATCACAACATACAAAATCACCTCCTAATGGTTGTCCCCTACAACCATTTTTCACTAATATATTTTAGATTGCATGGCTCCCTCCCTCCAACCATCAATCAATATTACATTCAGATTACATTATTAAAACTCAGATATGCAAATATGAGCATATCCATGCATAGAAAATTTCCAATATAACAATTGGTGCGCTCAACCTGGCAGGGAAAAAACTATTGGACCAAAACAGACATATCTTGGTCATTTAGAAAGCTTTTTCGACGAAACAAAAGGTGATCCTTACTGGAAACATTGTTTTGGACACAATGGAATAGGTCTCATAGCACATAAAATAACATACATTGGTGAACCAGAACATATGGTTGTGCCCCTCCCAATACTGTAGAGACATAGTTACATTTTTTGAAGAAGAGAAAGAAGATCATAATGAATATCATATCGTATTCGAATCCTACGGAGTTTGTTCTTCCTGTAACTATATTATGACATATAATAATCAATCATATAGACAATTCAATTCAGCCACATTTGCACATAATTATAATAATAATGTGTTAAAACATAAATAAAATCATACGAGAAATATTTATCCCAAGATATTGGCAACTGACTGCAGCAGAATGACTTTCCTCCCAACCGTAGACACCGTCAATCCTTCCTCACTTGAACAGGGCACCGTCGAGCTAAGACCATGGATCCACATGTAGAGGAACACTTAGTCTAGCAACTCTCAGAACTACCTCTTCCGAGAACCACAATGCTTCCCACCACTACTTTCTTGTCTATCGCCACTGCCTATGGGATATGACCTAGTTCGTCATTCCCATTTCGTGGCTTCCTGTGTGAGAACTTGGATTAGTAGAGTGATAGAATGGAAGCAAAGGTAAAACAACTAAACTAACTCTAAGTTTCTATACACTTCCAATCCTACCAACATTCCCAACATGGATAGATAACACAAGTCACATGGTCAAAAGCTCAAGATTAACCTCAACAAGGAGAGGGCATATGAATTTATAGCACAAGGATGCCAAATCTAACCCAAAGGAATCAACTCAGATTAGAAAGAGGTAAGGTTTAAGCTTCATCATGAAGAGGTAAGGTTTAAGCTTGATCATGGCAATTTAACTTGAATTAGTGGAGTGATGGCTTAGTGAAAAGATTCCCTTTCCTGAATTAGCACCGTGAGGAGGAGTTACAAAAAACTAAGGAGTGGAGCCATGAAGAGCACATGGAGGCACACCAATGCATAAAGGGGGTTACAAAACATCAAGGAGGTCGCAGTAGGTGAGATAAGGAATCCAATAGGGTCATAGATATCATGGAAGCACAAAAATATGATCATTAATGCATTGTGTAAGAGTGGAAGCTATAAAATAGCTTACAACCCCTAAAAACTAGGAAAATGGCTCATAATTGGAATCAATTATGCAAGCAAAAGGAATCAATTTGAGTATATCAATTGCCTTCATATTAAGGACTTCAAAGTTGAGGCCAACTAGGAAGGACATATGAAAGACATTGTGATCTAACTCCAACACTTTTAAAACTCCGCTTTGCCCATCATAATATAAACTCTTCGAGCAAAAGGAATCAATTTGAGTATATCAGTTACTTCATATTAAGGACTTGAAAATATGCTACCAAACTAGCATCCCCCTTCTCTCACCACAAGCATACACTCTATTTGTATATGTTGAATCTTATACTCTCATGAATTTAGAATGTGAAGAGTTTAAAATGAATTATTACAATGCAAATAGTTTGATTTGTTATTATAACTATTAATGATTAATTAGATGATATTAGATAGCTTTGATAGTTTCTTACTTAAACTAGATTTTTAAACTTTGGATGTTTTGTGACCCATGTACTAATACAAAAGGAGAATTACTATCCTTATGGATGCTTCTTTACTTTTCTAAACATCTTCATCTGGACGTCATTAGGTCCTACGGGGATGCTAAAGTTATTACTGATTGGGCCTCAAGAAAAAACTCTATAAATATTCTTCCTCTCACAGGGTGGCTGAAGAAGGTCCATCGTCTGATTGCATCATTCAAAGACATCTCTTTCTGCCATATATATAGAGAATACAATCAACCGACGAATGACCTGTCTAAACATGCTTTAACTGTTGAGGAAGGTTTTTATTTTTTATTTTTTATTTTTTATTTTTATTTTTATCGAAAATGGGAGGATGACACTCTTGTTTCTGAAGACAGGATTCAGATCTTCATATCCTAAGTTCCAGTCTCTTCTCACTCTCTGTTGTTGGATATTTTGTCTCTTACTTGGCTCTCCTGTCCATAATTTGGCCTCTTTTGTATATCATGGTCATATTCAGACTAAAAATTGTCTACTGATTTCACATTAGGGTAATGCTACCTATCTCATTCGCTGCCCTGAATACTCTTTTGTCTATTTTGTTCTTTGTATATCTTTTACATATACTAATATAATAGTATAGTTTTTTTTTTCTTGTGAATAGAAAGGTTACAAGAGTACCTTTGTTTTAGTTTGATCATATTTTTGGATACCATGGATAGAGTTAATATGTTAGAAAGTTTCTATATCAATTTATTTTAAAAATGTTTTAAAAAGTTCAATTTAAATTTGCAACATTCTTCGTGCTTTATTAATAGTTGCTAACATTTAAACATCTCTAGTTTTAAAGGCATGGAATAGTTGGTGTACTTTTTTCTTGCTTTTAGGCTATACATAAATAATAAATTTTTACAAGTTTCAAATATTTCATAAATATATTAACTTTTAGTTTTAGTTTATATATAAATAATAATATCTGGGGTGTCACCTTAAACCCAACGACTACAGATCCAAAGACTAGGAGTGGCTTTTAAAATGTATCAATCGTTAAATCAGTTGTTGGTCGCACCGTTGGCTCTCGCTGGGTGGACGTCTCATATTGATCTCTTCAATCTTGCAAGGCATCTTGGTTTACTGGATGTCCCTTTTCTCCATTCTGATAGTTATTTTATCGAGAATCAAAGCCAAGATATTTCATTCCCTTTGGGCAGGCATATTAGAGGTTTGGAAATTTCATTTGGCATCCTGGGAAATCTTATCCCACCCTCGTGATCTTGGGGGATGGGGGATAAAACACCTTGTTTTATTCAACTCTGCATTGTGTGCTAAATCATTTTGGAGAAGTTTATTGATTAAGGGACTATGGGGAAAACTTATTTTGTCCAAATATTTTAAAGGTTTGAATCCCATCTATTGGATGAGAGATCGGAAAATGTCCAAGTCTTCATGTTCGACCATCTGGAATATCATGGTGAAAAGTCTTCCTCTTATCTCCAATGCTCTAAGCTGGTAGGTTGGCAGGGGTTTGCAAATCCATTTGGGGATCGATCCTATCTGTGGACTAGGGGATGAGTACCAACTTTCTCAGGATATATTGCAGGAACTTCATAAGAAGAATACACAGGTGCTAATGGACATCCATTATGTGTCTAAAAATTTGGTCTAGGCCGATGCTAAGGTTTTGGGAAGGGCGGGTAGTCTGGTCGTCGAGTGGGATGGATACATTGCAAAGCTATACCAAGGGAACATCACACTTAGCCCCAATTCAGACAATTGGTGTGCGTATATAATGCCAGAGATGGTCAGGTTAACGCTAGATTGGTCTATAGATCAACGATTATGCATAGTGACACTGTCGATTCTGAATGGTGGATGTCGTGGCTGTGGAAAGGGGTTGTACCTCTGAAAGTCAAATTATTCTCCTAGATTTTCCTGGAAAATAAGATCCTAACATGGGATGCATTAGTTGGGGTTTTTTGGGACCATGTAAGTGCTTTTTGTGCCACCAGCAGGCTGAAACTGTTTTACATCTTTTTGGTGATTGTGTTTTCTTCTTGGATATTTGGTTGCTATTGATGAATTACTTTAAGATTGATCATAGTTGGGAGGAAGCACCATTCATGGTGATTTTTATGAAATGGCATAAAAGAAAGTTCCATCTTTGTTATCTTCCAATTTTCATGATATGGGAGGTTTGGAAGGCAAAAAACGCCTCCATTTTCAACAATCTTTAGCAGAAGACTGATATTATCTACCTGGAGATTTTGCCATCTTTCTCAGAGAGGAACAAATTGGAAAGTTGCAGGAAAATAATCATTCGCTCTTTCCCTCCTCTTGTTCGGGAGCACTCGGTTGGATTCTTTGATGGTGCAACGATGAAAGGTGCCTGTGGAGCTGGGATAGTTATCAAGCCGGGAATGGTGTGGCATCAAGGGCTGGACAAAGGCAGGAGTTGGAACTAATACGAGAGTTGAAGTGGTGGGTCTATGGCACCCACTCTTTTGAGCCAAAACATGACATATCAAACATCTACAAGTTCTTGGGGACTCTCAAGTCATCATTAAATGGGCACTGGGGGAGGCTCATGTAAAGTCTCTGGAAATTTAGCATTGGTTAGCCACTACCAAGCGTGTTATGAAAGAATTTACTTTTATAACAGTCAACCATATTTACCAATAAATGAATGTCGAAGCTGACTCTTTATCTAAGTGGGAGCTAGGTGTGATGGATGACAAACTGAGTTTCTCCCACTTCGATGCATGCATTTGTGTACAAACTGGATATTTGGATATGTTTAAATAGTCAATCCGACAGTCTGGTTTCTTTTGTGACAAAAAGACTAGAGTTGAAAGTTTTGATTTCTGAATGATAGTTAACTTCTGTGTATGTCAGTTTTGGCATAGGAACAATATATGGACTGTTGATGCTGGTTAGTGGGAATATTGTTTTGATTGTTTATTAGAGTCCTGTTAACGACTTTGAAAATCTCTTTGTTCTATATTATATAAATCTGATACAACTTTAAATTAATATAAAGTTGTTTAAGCTTTTAATAATGTTAAATGTTCAAATATTTTATAATTATTTTAGCTTTCAACTATGTACAATTATTACATTTAAACATTTCTTAAAAACAAATATAAACAACTTTACTATAAAAATTTTACTCGTTAGAATTATCACACACTAAGAAAATCATGTTTTTTTTTTGTAAATAAAACAATATATTACTTCAAATACCCATAATTACATGTCTGATATGTCCATGACTGCAAGATTGACAGAGCTTCAAAGATCACTACCATCTCTTGTCTGACTCCTAACCAACTCTACCATTTGATAAAAAAGATTCTCCATATCCCACAAAACAGAGCAGCTTGCTTTTGCCTCTGTTCTCCCAAAATACATATTGAAACGACTGGACTGAGAAAACCTTAACACCTATCAGCTGATGACTAGACGACATACATAGGAAAATAAGCACAGCAAAAAAATAGACTCGACCCAAATCAGAAGCTCCTTGCTTGGAAGCGAGCAGTTGTGGTCGTAGAAGGGGACTTGCCCCGTTGAGCCTTCCCAACAAGGTCCCCAACATCGTTGTTGAGGCGAGAATTATCCAGTCGACTCCCTAACCCTCGGGGGCGAGCAACTTCCTATTGCACCAACCTCGTCGGGTAGAACAAGATCCCCATGTGAGCCGCTATAACACCATTTTTCTTATGCATAAGGCGACAATTGCCATTATGCTCCTACCATGCTTTAACAGGCTCCTCGTCCCCTTCCTATTTGGCGTCCTTAGCTACATAAGAGTGGGCGAAAATGTCCATATCAACCCAGTACAACATAAGCATGCGGTCATAGGCCGCTGCTCGCCTCGCCGTATAGCCCGGGTCGACAACCCAGTCTTCCACCTCACGGCGCAAGTCCTCAACAGGCATGAGCTTGACTTTGTCCCACAAATTTCCTACAACTCGTTCAGTTTTCCTGCGAACGACCAGAGGAACATGTTCTTTAAAGAAATTTGCTACTTCCTGAGCATGCAATTGAGCCCTTGTGGCTTGTCGATACTCTCCCGCCTGCCTTATGACCCTCTTACCCTTCTTGCGACTTGTAGTTGGGGCCTCCCCCCGACCCATCTCACCTCTCAGAATGCGTTTGGGTTCCATGAGCATAGGATGGCCAGGAATTCTCTCACCAAACTCTCTCAGAACAACAAAAACCACAGGGTCATGCGTTTGAAGACCCGCCGCACTCGGTTCCAAGAAAACGATAGCTAGGAAACCCCCTCAAATGGGAATGAAAGGTGGCGAAGTCTGTCCCGAATATAAGGTAGTAGGGGCCATCATAACCCAAACTACTATGTACCCAGCTTTCGTCATCCCAATCATACCTTCATCGCCCTTCGTACCAGGGCCTGCACTAAACATCCTCTCGACCTTTAAGAACAGATCTCTTCGCCGATACAGATCCTCCTTACCCATCCCATCACTAATGAGGTCGTACCTAAATAAGACGTTGAGGGCTTGGCTCCAATGAGCTAGTCCTTTGATCCACGTGGGCCCACGTGGCATGGCTCCGGATCGTCCTAGGTTGTCATCCGCCCCTTGTCGTCATCCCTGCTCCCGCTCGCAGGAACCTCCACCTGTGGCCTTATGTCATGATTGCGAGCTGCCAATTGCCTGCACTACAGAGCCCACCTTTCGCCACGAAAAATCCTCCAGTGCACCACTATGGTGAACCGTACCTCCCTCCATGCCAACATTGGCCAACATGTCAGCCACCTTGTTGGCCTCACGACGAACGTGGTAGAAGGAAATGGCCGAGTGTTCAACCAGCAAGGTACGGAGGGTGTCAATTCAACTTTCTAGTCGCTAGCTAGATGACATTCTCTCACTTGTCCTCCCATTCACCAGGAGACGAGTCATCTGAATCAAAATATTGGAATCCACTTCAATAATCATAGGAAACCACCCCTCCATAATCAGACATTCAGAGCCTCATATCAGGCCTTCCAACTCGGCCGAGTTATTGGTATCAATGCCAGTGACACCATAGAAAATATACCGAATCCGCCCTGTTGAGTCTCGATAGACTCCTCCATAACTAGCAGGCCCAGGATTTCCTCTGGAAGCCCCGCCAAAGTTCAACTTAAACACCTGAAGCGGGGGTGGAGACCACAAGGCTGGGCTTGAGGGTCTGCAAACCTTGTTTCTCCTTCGAAGACCTTCCATCTAGGATTTGTCCAAGCCCCATTTGTCTGCAACATGGATTTCCTCTCTTGGAATGATCTTATCCTAATCATTCCACTGCATGCTTCGAATAGTGGATAGGAGGTTATCAACCAGGGTCTTCCAAACTTCTTCGACCGTGTGGCTCTTGTCTCGGAAGATCCATCCATTTCTTTCTTTCCAGATAGACCATAATGCCATCCCTGGGAAAGCCTCCTAAAGAGTGCGAAGGATGCGGTTCTTAAACGCCTTAGGGTGCCAATCACGCAACGTTTGGGCCGGTTTCCTTCTTCTTCTATCACTCCTCCTAAATCCCAGAGCCCCATTGTCCTAGATGGTCGTGGCGAACGAACAACTATCCAACAGATGCCCCATGCTTTCCTTGTCCTGAAGACATAAGACACACTGGGATGGGCCCTGGACCCCTCGCCGACAAAGGTTTTCTCTTGTGAGGATTATGCCCTTAACCACAAGCCAAACAAAAATTGCAACCTTCGGCCAAGGATTAGTGTCCCATAGTTTCTTCCATATCCCGTCCCCCTTCTCTTGGTTACCTATCCTAATGTTGTAAGCCTCCTTATTGCTGAAAAAGCCCCTCTCTGAGTAGCCCCATCTTAGGATATCCAACCCTTCCATGGTCCTGATGAAACGCATTTGGAACTCCTCCTAGAAAGACCGCAAGTCCTCATCATTGATTGGGCCATCCCCTATGTGGAAGTTCCATTGCCGTTGCCCATCCGGGCCTAGAATTCCCTAGTAATACTTCACTTTCTCCCTGCCTTCTGCAAGTCCTCTCTCACGGATGCACCTCCACCTTGGGTATGATCCCAATTTGGGAAGCTGATTCCAGGAGTCCTCCCAAAATTTCGCACTCTCCCCATCCCTTATCTCCCAAAAGTAGTGCTCCTGCACAATCCTTCGCCCACTAACCGCTTTCATCCATATAGGAGATCCAGGTTGTTCCTCGTTGAGCTGCACCAATTGGTTTTTGGCCCTGTCTCTGGCATATTTGATATTCCAAAGCCTGGCCCAAGGTTTAGCCGTATGATTGCACCATTGCCACCAAACTTTGGCCCCCTAGATTTCGGCCATAACCTCAGGATCCCAGAGACCTAAACCCCCCTCCACCTTGGGGTGACATATCCCTTCCAAGCTTACTAGAGCGAACTTAATCTTCGCCTCCCTTTGGTCCCACAAGAAGTTCCTCTGCAAACTCCGGATCTCACGAAGAACAGATTTTGGAGCTGACAGAACCGAAAAGAGATAGATAAGCATAGCCTGAAGGACTGCTTTCACCAGAACCAATTTGCTGGGAAGATTTAAAGGCCGAAGAACCCAACTAGAGAGTCTCTGTTTCATTTTATCCAGGAGGTCCTGCCACGAGGCTTTTTTCAACTTCCCCATCCCAAGGGGTATCCCCAAGTATTTGGAAGGCATCACTCCTTTGGTGAATCCTAGAATCCGGACGATATTCCTCTGGACAATAGGGGTTGTGTTAAGGAAAAAAACATGGGATTTATTTGCATTCACTGCAACCCGAGGCCCTTGCAAAGAGGTTTAGGCTCCTTTTGAAGGCTCGAGCTTCTTGGACTGAAGGGTGCCCCATGAGCATGGTGTCATCTACAAATTGTTGGTGCGTCTGGGGGTCCATTCCCTCATGGATTCTGAGACCCCTTAACTCTCCAATCCCTGCTTGATCCTGGATGAGTCGGCTTAGCCCCTCGACCATCAGAATAAAGAGGAACGGGGACAGTGGATCGCCCTGCCTTATACCCTGGGACGAATGGATCATTATGGTTGGAGACCAGTTCGGGAGGATATTTAAGAAGGGGGTCGAAACCAAACTCATAACCCACTCCACCCACTCAAGACCAAACCCAAAGGCTTCCAACATCTTGTCCATGTACTGCCAACTTAGTTTATCATAGGCTTTCGCAATATCAAGTTTGATCATCATGCCCGGCCTACGAATGCTTTTCAAAGAGTGTATCAATTCATGGACCAGAGTGACTCCATCAAGAATCTTTCTTCCCTCCACAAATCGAGATTGTTCAGGGCTAGTGGTGGGGAGAAGAGGCTTCAAACGATTCGCAAGAACATCATGTACATTATTAACATAACACAATGAGGATTAACATGGAGATTCATACCAATTACCAACCATATTTCTGTTTCACGGGAAAGGGAGACCTGTTTATAAGTCTTATTGGTCAGCCATAGGAAACAAGCCACGTGGAGACCAATTCCCGTGAAGAAAAAGTCTAAATACACACCGTATGTATGTGTGAGACAAATAATGCGGACCTTCCGAGGGAGCGATTTAAACTAACCAGGCGTAATATTACCCGTCCGTCTCACAGATGCTCCCCAGGGTTTGAAGAAGCTACAACCAATCCGTCTATTTATAAAAAAAACGAAAGCTTCGTGCAAAAAATCGATCGATCTTTCTCTAATTTTCATCTCGAAATTAGCCGAATCTACCCGGCAATTCCGTCTTGGTAAAAGAATTGACAGGTCTCCATTTTATCCCATCTGATTTGGTGGTTGCCCCGCAAAATTTGGTGGGATTTTTAACACTGTGGACTCCGTTCAGACACGGTTGGAAATCTTATCCGAAGTTAGGGTTTAGCTGTGGGAGCTTTGATACCGGGGCATCTGGGCGGTGAATTTGGTGTAATAGGCTGCAGATTCTGTTGGATTCTATGGATCTGGGGCTGGGTGTCACAGTCGACATGGCGTCGGTGGATCCAGAATTATTGCAGCTGCAGGACGTCCCTATGCTGTCGTTGAAGCCTAATCCCTACAAGACGCATATCGACGAGCTCTTCTCCCAGTGGCTTTCGCTTCCAGAGACAGCAAAAATGGTACCACTTTCTTGTTTGTTTTAGTGAACTTGATATTTCCCCAGCTAAACATGGCGGGTTTTGACTCTAGAATCGCCCTTTCTAGAATTTTATTTTGCTCTGGTTAAAGAATCTTCAAGTGTGTAGTGGAGATCCATTATTTTTAGGGCTAGGTGAACTAGCGTTATTGACATTGCGATTTGGGCTGGAAGCACTTAGTGATTTAAGGTGGGCTGTCAGAGAATGAATATCTAAAATGCCTTAAAATGAGTAAAGACTCAGGGTTCGAACTTATTATTAGATACGAACTACATAGACACCTCTGTCGAACCGTAGAATCTGCGGCGTCGATGGGAATTCTTCAAATCACGTATTGGCACCTTTTTAAGCAGCACCTTTAGAACCATTCCGAGAACTGTAAAAGTTAGTAGTCTAGCCTTGTTTGCCCTGAGAGAAGGCAGGTCCTACACGTAAGGCAAAGGTTTATCACATGTATAATGCATATTGCCATAATGTTCTGATTCTAGCATCATGTACTAGAATTAAAACTCTTCTATAAGCCACAAATAGATAATATATTTGTCTAAGTGGCAGGCATAGAATGGTGACCTAAATGTAACGTAACTAAGGTGTTTGCGGCCTCTGCTCATGAATGCACAAAGCGCATCTTATGCAGTCACTGTGTTATGTGTCTGGACTCTTGCCACACGGTCCTGACTGCATAGCTCACTAAGGCTTCAAATTATTGGACTGTTCTAAATGTCAAGTACGTTTCAAATATTATAGTCAAGTAGATTGACTAGATAGCATAGCTTAATATTTAGATCAAATATTTTCCATAGCCACAGCAATGGATATGAGTATTGTATTTTTCAATATTTGGCAATTTAAAAATGATCTGTGCGTGTTTCTGTAATAAAGGTTTCAAAGTTTTTCTGATTTGGATTCTGTATTTTCTTCACTTAATTATATTTCAAAGCATTAAAGAACATATCTCAGCAAATACTTCCAAAATGTTATAGTCATTGTGAATAGTTAAAACAAATTAAGCTTGTAATAAATGGAGTTGACTGTCATAAGCTTCTAAAGCTTCCTGGTCATATCATATATCAGAAATTTTTCTATGGTTGATGATTTTCTCCCTTTATAAAATGAGAACCCTCTGATGAATTCAGCAGATCATTATGTAGCATAATACATATGCAGTGAAATTCATTTTGAATACCTTCAATTATAAAGAAGGCGATGCTTACCTTGTCCTTGGAAAATGTTATAAACATAGATAAAATTAATTGTCAAACTGTCAATAGAAGATTATTGGTGTTTGAAAACACTATCAAGTCAGACATATTATTGTGTTTGATTTGTTATGAAGCCACTTTGTGTGGCACTATGCCGTATTAGAGATTATCTCAGCTTTACCAGATGTGGTTGGCGACCACAAACGCAAAGAAATTTATTCTAAAGTCAGCGTGTACACTGTATTACCCTTTATTTGGGATTTTTCGCAGTTCTACTGGATTTGTTTGGCAGCCACACAGGCAAAGAAATTTATTCTAAAGTCAGATTATCCTGGTGAAAGAGGGGAAAAAGAATTCTCAGCAAGAAACTCCCTTTAAAGTATCTGACACATGGTGCTATAATGTAACTCTCTATATTATTTTAGAGATTATAATATATATGTATGTAGTTAAAGTAAATACATTGAATTGAGTAAATACAAAATGTTTGAAATGTTTGCCAGTAACATCCTCGTAAAGGAATATAGGCTCAATGTCCACGGAAATTTTTAGATTAAATAAAAATAATATTTGATTTACTGGATGACATTATCATATAGTGCGTTTGGTCCCTTTACAACGATGATTGATTACTAGGATTGGGAGCCAGTCACTCCCTCTCTCCTAATTCTGCTTTTGCCCCAGCATGCTTTGACAGTTGCATTGTATGCTTCACATGATTTTGGTCTTAGTTTTGTATCTGTAGTACTTCATTCTCCTTAAAGGGCCAAAAGAAATAGGTTGTGGGAAAGTTACCCATATCTTCCTCTTGGGAATTCATAATTTGGTCAAACCTGTGGCATTGTCGAGAAGACATATTAGGCTACTACCAGACAAAATTTCAGACTTAGAAGGGGCAAAATTTCAGAGCTACAACAAGATAGTGTCCAAAATTAGGGTTTCAAAAGGTATGTTGGCCCACATGGCAAAGGGTGGTGCAAAAAATGCTACACCAATTAAACCTCTAGAAAGCTCAACCATGACACATGGAGAAAATGAAGAAAAATATAACCAACTATCCAATTTGGAGAACAATTTTAATGAATTGAGTCATAGGTCATTGACACATGTTTAATTGGTAAACATACAAAAGTAAATAGAAAAAAAGATGGATCAAAAGATTGATCAGAAGTGGCCAAGCTCATACAAACCCTAAAGGAGAGGCTCCCTAAAAAGTGGTAATGCAACACAAAGAACTCATGAAAATTGAGATAGATATCATGTGGAACAACCTTCCAGTAGTACACATATTCTAGGAGGATTTAACCCTAATATTGGAGCTAATCAAGGATGGGTTCCTAAGGGTATTTACTTCCCCAAGTTTGAATTAGGAAAGTTTGATGGAATAAATCATAAATGTCTTTACATGGGTGAACCAAATAGAGCAATACTTTGAATTGCATAATATTATGAATAATAAGCAAATGATTTCCTCAGTAACTTTGTATTTTGAGCATTGTTGAAGAGATTGACATTGGCAAAAAATCAACGGAGGGGTTCAAATGCAACTTCTCAACAACAATACTAAAAAAATTGGCAAATTGTGACAAGCATTAAAAAATACAAAATAAATTCATTTTTATCAATTTTAAACATATAAACCAACAACAACATCAAATAAACACTTTGGCATATAAATATGGGAAAACATTGATGTATATGATGCAGTAGATGCCAAATAAAAAATGATACATTAAAGTCGATATTTAATCCTGAACCCTTGTAGCGGTCCAATCAAGGACTCAAAAGTGGACAACCAATATAAAATAACATCAAATATATAAATGTGTCTCATCATTATGAGTAATCTACAATGACAAATATAACAACTAGCTATTCTGGAGAATTAAGAAATATTGATGGAATAAATGTTGTTACACAGGTGAATCAAATGGAGTAATATTTTGAATTGCATAATGTTATGGATAATGAGCAAAAGGGTTTCTTAAGTGACTTTGTATTTCGAGCATTCTTAAAAAAATCGACATTGGCAAAAAATTGACGAGGTTTAGAATACAAGTTATGAGCAACATTGGCGAAAAATCGACAAATCACAACAAGCATTAAAAACAAATAAATTCATTTTTTAATTTTTTTTAAACGTATAAACCAACAACAACATGAAATAAGGCACATAAATATGGAAAAAACATCGATATTTATGATGCAGTAAATGCCAAATAAAAAATGATACATCAAAGTCGCTGCAGAATCCTGAACCGTGGTACCTGTTCAATTAAGGGCTTAAAAGCGGACAACCAATACAAAATGACATGAAATATATAACTGTATCTCATCATCATGAGTAATCTACAATGACAAATCTAGCAGCTAGCTATCTTGGAGAATCAATGACCTCTTCCCCTTTTACAGGAAAAGGTCATGTCTCGTTTGCCACTAGAAGTTCCAATATCATCCATTTGTTGTCGACTAGAGGGTGTTGCTCTATCAATCCGTGTAGAAAGTGGTGCTAACGCTACCACATCACTCTCCATGATGTCAAAGTCCCCCTCTGCCCCCCACTCTTGCTGCGCCTCACTTACCCCTATGCCTGTTGTTGTTGTTCCTCCTCTAACAATATAGGTGCCTCCATAACAGGTGCCTTGTATTCCACCCTCCACTTAGACAATGTGTTAATATTCTCTAAGGAAACGACATCCACATACTATATCTTCTTCAGTTGCCTCACCCACAATTAGAGATTGTAGTGGACACCGACCAAATCATTGAGATGTGGGAAATCCAACCTATACGAGGGTCATATATATGTTAGAGGGTAATAGATTATAATAACTGTAATTGTTTAGTTGAAGTTCTAACCTATTGTGCTTTCTTGAGTGTATTTTTTCAATCATACTCAAATTGCGCTTGCGTCTTGAAGCATTGTAGGTTTGGCTAAGGACCCTGCTGCTCTTGCATTGTAATTTCACCACCAGACACCTACAACAAATAAGAAGAAAAGACTTAAATTACATTTCATTAACACACAATTCAACTATAAAACATATAATTAAAATTTTAAATTATAGTGGCTTACATGGTATTCAAATACTCCTTTCAGTGGCAACATCGACAAAGCCAAATACTCCGCTAGCTTCTTGATACGTCTCCATCTCATGATTAATTGTTTATAGAGCATCGACATTATGTACCATCCTTTGGAGACATGTTGGGAGCCCTTCCATTACCTCACCAACAAAATCAGAGTTGCACGAGTAAGCACATGCATCCCTTCCATTACCTCACTAGCAAAATCAGAGTTGCATGAGTAAGCACAGGCAGGGTTGAGGAAAGGTGATGTTGCATGAATGGGAAAATGTAGCATCTTGGTCTATTGACTATCAATCTAATCCCAAATCATCATGTATTATTATATCCAAGGGTACACTTGCCCACATAATAAGATTGGTTAGCTTTTTTGGCCATATCCATGGCCTTATACAAGTAGCCCATTTCAGGCTTATCCCCATCAACCAAGCGGAGAACCTTTACCAAAGGTTCGCTAACTGTGCACACTTCTCACATTCCTTTTTAAAGGAATCATCGGTGTACACTAGTTTAGTGAGGACTCTCCCATTTTGTCTTGTGGTAAATGCACATTCACGCCACTCATTACAAACAAACATCTACTACAACTCAAATTGACATTGGAGTATATATTGAAGAGAAATGAAGCTACTGGAAAAAGTTGTGATTGTAGGATGTTGAATTTTAGCATTAGCATGAATGCTTAAAAAATTTTGCAGACTAACTTCAAACAAATGATAAGTGCAATGAACAAATGAGGTCTACCCCTTAGCTTTCAAGATCTAGGGGTTATAGATTTTTCTTCTACATTTGTTTCTTTGAAGGGAATGCTTTTTCTTGAGATACCCTTTCCTTGCGTCTCTTTTTCATGAACCTTTTATTTATTATTATTATTATTATTATGTATTTTTATATTAGCCTCCTTTGACTTAGTTCCTTTGCTTTAGATTTGGCTTTGATAACTTAGGACATATGAAACCTATCATATGTCCAAGGGGACCTTGCTTGCATATATAACATTTATAAATTAGTTGCATCAACTTGAGTAATTTCACTTAGGCATTCATACATGGGAATAGTATAGAGACCTTGGAACATAACATATGATAAGTCCATTGCAAAAGGGGACATGATGGAAATTTGTGAAAGGTCTAGTGGAGGGACATGGTATGAAAAATGGCTAGCCAAAATGCGTGAAATGAGTGTTACACCTACCTAAATCCCTAGGGATGGCTCTTATCGCACAAGGGGACACTTATCTAAAAGAAAAAATGACAACACCATGCTACATTTTATCTTATCTTATCAGGGTCATAGGAAATCTGTCATATGTGCAAGGGGGCCTTGCTCACATATATACCATTTATAATTTAGCTGCATCAACTTGAGTACTTTGACTTAGGCAGTCATACATGGGAATAGTATAGAGACCTTAGAACATAACATATGATAAGTCCATTGCGAAAAGGCACATGATGAAAATTTGTGAAAGGTCTAGTCGAGGGACATGGTATGAAAAATGGCTAGCCAAAATGTGTGAAATGACATGTACTGAGTGTTACACCTACCTAAATCCCTAGGGATACCCCCTGTCGCACAAGGGGACACACTTATTTAATGGAAATTATGACCACACCATGATACATCTTATCTTATCTTTAGGTGTGGAACACCAATTTGAAGTACATGATCCACTCTAGAGCAACACTAGTGACCCCTCACTGTCATGATCCCACATTGAAGAAGGAAATCCCCATGTGTCAACAAGTATAGCATATGTTATAACTTATAACACTGGCATCAACTGAAAAGCCCCCATTTGTCTCATCTATGGAACTATGTGGTCAAAACTACAAAGGCATTGATCATCAAGTCACCTGTACATGTCAGGGGTAACAAGCCCCAAGGCTTAAAGTTCTGTGATAAATCTGTGACCTCTTAAAAGTGGTAGAAATTTCAAATGAATTTTTTGAAATTTCTATAGGGCTTTTAGCCTTTTACATTTATAAGCGTTTCCAATTGTTTGGTTTCTGTAGTCAATGTAATTATTTTTTAGCCCTTTTATTGTTAATAGGTTACCATATTGTTTTGGAAAAAGCTACTGGCCATGATTCTGGGGTGACTTCATATTTTGGATTCTCTAGAGTCTTTTCTAGTCCACCTCTTCTCCATGAGCTTTAGCTTGGAGTTTTCATTTTTCCTTAGGTGGTGGCTGTTCAACATTAGTGTTTTGTCTTCGGGTGTCAGCCACAATTTTGGGTGCCTCCTTGGGAGTTGTTGTTGGTTGACAAAAACTGCCGTGTATGCACTTGCTGTCAAATATCTTTCATAGGTTTTAATCCTTTTGATTTTATGAAGCTATTGTTATAAATAAGCTAGGCATCATGATTCATATTTCATATTAGGTCAAGATGAGGGTCTGCAAAACTATAGGCAATGATAAGGGTTTCATATCTGGTCAAGATTAGGGTCTGCTATACTATAGGCAATGATAAGGGTTGGAATCATGTTGCAGGTCTGTGGGAAACAATCAAAGGGATTTTGTACATGATTGGCAGCCGAACTCCTAGTTAGTTTCATTAGTTATTTCTAGAGGCCAGACTCCTTTGTTTCCAGTTATCTATAAAATCTATCTTAGAGGGCCAATATAAAATCTATATTAGAGGGCCAAGCAGCTTATACTCGCTCACTAATTGTGCTAGATAACCATTATGGTTTGTGGCTGTAAAACTATTCTGAGTAGCAAAGGATTTATAGGCATAGATCAGGCTTTTATGGTCTGACAGTTTTTCTGCCTAAAATATCTAATATTCCAAAACTTGTTCCTTAAGGATCTCTGTGAAATACTAAAGTCCTTGTTTAATTTATCTGCAAACTTTTCTGGAAATGCGATGAATGCTCAATGTGTGGTGTAGTTGGCTAGAGCTTAATTTACAAAATCAATTTAGCATTATAAAATTTGATCTCTTAAATGTGAAGCACCACCGAAATAAAGGAATCTAAGAAGCTTCTGACTTCTATGTTTTGAGAACTTTGGCTCACTCAGCAGGTTGAGAACGGTGCCGCCAGTTTTTCTCTTTATATCTAATCAGATTCTTGAAGACCTTAGTTCAAACCTTGCTTTTTTCTGAATGTACTGTTAATTGCACCTCTAAGTTTGAATACTTTGTTTTGTAACATGTTATTTTATTTTCCAGGTAACGACATTACTTGAAGAAGCAAAAGCAGGTAGCCCTTTGAGTGTTCCAGGGAGTTCCTACAATGCAAATACAAGCATGAGTAATTCTATGTTGCCAAATATGTTTCCTGCTGGCTGTACACCTCCACTTTCTCCTCGAAGTGTTTCTGGTTCCCCAAGGTCAGTCATGAGACGGCATGGAGCTGGTCCAAGTTCTCTAGGATCTCCACTAAAATGGGCTAATGAACCAGCAAAAGAAGTCATCCCACAGGTTTGCATTACATTCTGAATTCTTCTGGGATGCTTTACAGGTTTGCAACTTTTTGTTACCATGTAGTGCTAAGCATTCTGGTTGACCATCAACTGAGTCTCATTGCAAATACTTATATGATGATTGCATCTAAAAAGCTTTGTATTATTAGGAATTCAGGAAGTATATTATTAGGAAATAAATGACTAGCCTGTTTTATGTTAGAACAACACACCACAGCTGAGATATTAATGGGGCCTTCTTGCAGTTTTACTTTCATAATGGACCTCCCCTTCCAAAAGAAATGGCCGAGAAATGTTTATCTAGAATTGGTCAGCTCTTTTTTGGTCACATGGATGGGTTGCGTGTGGAAGGTCTGTAATAAATTTAATCTCCGTTTCAAAATAATTGTTCAAATTCACCTAAAAGGAACAATTATTGTTATTAGTGTTGCCAACTTATGTAGTATTCTGGTGATTGTTTGGCAGAATTTAAACTGCTGACAAAGGAAATCTGCAAGCTACCTTCATTCTTTTCTACCACTCTGTTCAAAAAGATTGATATTGATAATACAGGAGTTGTGACAAGGTATGATGTTTGCAATTTTACTGGTTTGTTTGAGCTTTGTATCAAGTTTTCTAATCAACTGGATATGCATAGTTATAATCCAAGTTGTTTATGGGCATGTAGCTCCATAGCTAAATGCATTGGTAAGCTTTAGGGTGAGAAATGTTGGCAGTGATCATATTGGAATACTTACAGAATATCTAAGACAAACATGAAACTTAACCAAGGACATTCCTTGATAGAACCTTCTACATATCATTGTAAACATTTTTTTTAGAATACTTCTTATATTTACAAGGACATATTTACAGTCACACCCACGTAGGGTTTTGAACTCGGGTCTCCACGTTAATACAAGCCTGATCACCTGGCTGCTTGCCGTTAGACCACACTTCTGTGGGCTATCAATGGAAACATTTAGATTAATCAGACATGCAAATGACAACATTGCATTTTTAAATCAGAAATACCATTTTTCACATGAAAGAGGATATTCATTCAAATGAACGTAAAACCTTCTAAAGCTGTTTTAATCTGATGCTTCTTCTCAAGTAGATTTAATTATAGCAGTTTGGGATCTTTGGGTTCTCTTACATAAAATCTGCTCACTACTAAGTTATTAAAGCTGTAACAAACAATGTAGCCGTCATACCAAGTCCTTTTTGTATACTGTGATAACCATCCTATTTTTCCAAGGAAATGTAGTCTTTATAACTTAGCAGAAAATACAATCTGTTGCCGCCTAAAACACACTTGGACACGGGTAAGTCTCCCAACCGCTGTGTGTGTTCTTGAGGGCAACTTATGAGTTGAGAACCCACTGTCACCTCGGTCTTGAACTCCTCCGTTTAGACCACAACTCCTAAAGGCCAAGGGGGGTAGTCCCTACTTACTAAGTTCTTTTTTGAAGAATGTTTTCTGAGAGTTGTAAATTACAAAAATGACAATCAGCGTGCAGTGATGCAAATATTTCAATGTCAAGCAAACCCTTTAACAATCAACCAGTAATGTAAGAAAGAGAGAAACAATTAAATAATCAAAATGACCAGTGCCGTCTCTACTCGGGCTACGGAGTCACAATAATCAACTTCAAATGATTCTCCTAAAGCATCAACTCATTTACCTTAACAAATATATAAGAACATGATGACTTCCAATAAATGAGTAAGTTAAAATAAAGTGATTACAAAGTAGAGAAATGTAAATGATTGTAACAATGTTATGCAAGTGGTTCTGTAAGTTTTAGTAAATTTTATGTCTCTCTTTGACCTAGGGAATTGAGGTGTTTGTTGCAAAGAAATGAACTATTCTAGATGTCTACCCCAAGAGACTATCTCCTTTGATTAGAGAGAGAATGTCGGGTGCTCAACATGGGAACACAAGGTTCTCGCCTAGCTCCACGAGTCAAACTCGAAACTTGCTGGGTGGTCAACTGGAGGACACAAAGTGCCACGAAGCCCCCTACGGCCTCTACCCCACTAGCTGCATAGGTCAAGCCTCTTTTTCTCCTTTCTAATGAAGATACTTATCTGGGTGCCTATTAAACTAGCCAACACAAATCTTTGCTCTTTCTCGTCACCCTAGATCGGTCGAACCAGTGGGGAGAGAGGATATGGGGCAAAAACGGGGCTTGCGGTAAATTTTATCCTTAAAGAGAAAATAAACAAAACAAGCCAAACGCGATATCACAATGGAGGCAGAGCCTACTCGATTGTGAGGTGCGGGCAAAAAGAAATAAGCAAATACTTTAAATAAAAATGCTAGCCAACGTGATTTCACATGGATGGGCAAAGCCACTTCGCTTGTGAGGTGCGGGCAAAAAAACAAAATACATAGATACTTGGAATAAAATGCTAGCCAACGCGATATTGCAAGGATGGCAAAGCCAAATCACTTACAAGGTGCGGGCAAAAAATAAAGAAGAAAATAAAAACAAAATGAAACTCTAACTAATCTAAAACCTATGCTAATCAACAATTGCTTATGCAAAGGTGGGCAAGCCCAACTTCTATTGCTAGCAATGGATGGCAAATAAATGAGACTTGATTTAACTGAAAATGCAAAGCAAGAAATCAAGTCCAAGAGACTCTCTTGGACTTGTTACAAAGGCTGAAATTTCAGCGTAAAGAAAGAAGTAAAAGGGAGTGAGAAAACCGTGTTTTTTTCTTTTTTTGAGATGTCCTTGAAGCTCTTCCTTTGGGGTGGCCTTAAAACTCTTCTATGGCTGAAATTTGACAGAGTTTTTCCTTGTTTTGTCACTAACCCGCTAAAACCCAGCAAACAGAAAATGATAAAATGTGCCCAAAATCACTTTGGTGAAGTTAGTATGTTAGTGCAATATATATACAAAATTTACACAAAGTTGCCAAATGAATAATTTTGAAAGAACTTGAGTATTAAAGGGTTAAAACCAGATTTGAAACACTCCACAAACTAAAATTAAAATGCAAAAATTTGTATGTGAAGAAAGAGAAAAATGGTCCTTTGTTCTTCAAGAAGTGAAGCAATGGGGCATCCAATTGAGGAATCCCAGTCTTCAATCCAAACAACCCACAACTTGTAAGATTTTCACTACACAACTACTAGAAGGTGAGAATCAAATAATGAGCAAAGAAATCATAAACTTCAAACTAGAAAATATATGAACTTCTTTTGCTACTAGAATGAAAGCTCACAAAATTTATGGAATACAAATACCATAAATCTTACCAAAGCAAATTAGTATGCTTCCTTGGCCAACCAAACTTGTGTAGCTTCTTAAACATGGAAGCAAATCATCAACGAGAACAATGGACACAAGATTCCTCCAAAGATTTTGATTACCAAAGCCAAATGGCTGAAAATTACAATGGCCCAAGCAAGAGCAAGGGAAAGAATGAGAGCATAAGCAAGAGAGTGGGTGAGAGTGTGTTATTGTGTAACCTGAATAAGGAGGGGAAGCCTCCTTAAATAGGAAAAATGAAAGAGAGAGGCTCTTTGCATGCTAGCCAAGTGTCACAAGGGAGAGAGGGGGGGCTTAAGGAGGGCAAAACCAAGGTTTGAGATCTCAAATATGGGGAGAGAAACCCCCAATTTAATGCTTCCAACCTTATTGTTATGTCAAATGGGGAAACAACCACTGTTGTGGGGGCCCTTTCCATTGACTTTAGCTCACCCAACCATTCAAAGAGAGAAAGGGGCACCCCCTTAGCTTCGGCAACTCAAAACTTGTTATATGCTTGCTTGGGGCCCCCCCTTTGGGTCTTAAATTTGTCTTAGGAACATAATATAAACATTAGAACCTTTACTTGGCCACCCCAAGTGACTATAGTCACTTTTCCAAAATTTGGCTCTCTAATTAAATGCCCAATTTTTTGATTTCCATGACTGACTTGGGCAAAGGTGACCAAAACCATAGTAATACTTATCCGAATGACTTCAAACTTGGCCGAAGGGTGTAAGGGTGCTCATGCCATTTGTCTTGAGTGCTCATTAAAAGGGACCAAGTAACCCTCTTTTACATTACAACAAATTGTCTTGAGTGACAATTTTTAATGACCAAAAATTTTAAAAAAACCTATGCAAAACTTAATGAAATTCCGCAAGACTTTGGATAATGTCTAGCATGGTAATATAAAACATTTCTGGGCCCCAATCACCCCATGGACTCGATCACTAGAACACCTTTCACCACTTTGGAGGTAATTTTGAGTGAAAAACTTAAATAATTAAAATCTCTAAAAAGAAATTTTAATTATCCAAGTGAAAAAACACTCGATGAAAGGACTTCCCTAATGACTAAGTCTTAGGTGATCAAGTTACAAAAAACTAGACCTTCATGCTGACATATCCTTACAAAATCCCCCGCAGGGGGCAGAAATTTCATAGAGAGAAGAAGAGAAGAAGAGCTGCTTCGCTTGATATAATCATTAAGTACTTCATTCTTATCTTCAAGGCACATCCAACATGTGCATGGTACATCGTTGTCCACCTAGTTGGTTTTGGTGGTCAACACAATCAAACACATATCAAGCAAGGGACACTGGGAGTCTACACTCAAGAAACCCCTGCAGGGGAAATTTTACTCAATCAATCCATTCCTGTGTATGTTTCTATTGTACAATTGGTCCCTTTATATTGCTTTAGGTGACGATAACAACTATGCCATACTTAAATATTTAGTTCAACCATCTCCATAACCGTCTCCAATAATCTCCCTAAATCCCTCAACGGATGCTATGAGATCCTCATCCCTAACTTCTCTCTTTGTCTTAATCCTTGATTCATACATAGACTATTATGTGTGGTCTACATTATTACAAAGCAATAATATAATTTAAACATCATTCATGATTCACAAGCAGGAGTCAATCCACCAGGAAAATCTCATTGGGAAACTCAAGGGATTGCATCCCTAGTAAAACCATTGGCATAGACTAGAGGGTGTTGAAGGAGCATGTGGAGTGAAGTAGTACTTTGTATTACCTCAACAACAAAAGGTGAAGGTGCATCTGTCTTGGCATTCATATTTTTCTTAGTTTTGCTTTCTTCTATGGCATCTTAGATTGACAATGTATTGATTGGTTACTCCCAAATGGTGTTACATCTTTGCCAGTGATTTTGGAAAGGTGATAATTATGATGGTTTACTCTGCTGCCACTTTTTGGCCTTTGGAAAGAGTCAGATTCAACCTTTCCCCAAAGAGTCCTTGTAATATGCCCCAGCTAGGTTTCTTTCCTTAATCATTTTGCAATTTTCCAAGATTTGAAATCTTATGTTTTTATGCTTTATGAGAATTTATAAAAGCACAAAATGCTGTGACTTTTTATGACATCTTAGGAAAAATTTAACTAAAATAGTACCTCAGGATCCTTCAATTTCAAATACTTATACTTTTGTGCACCCTAACTCCTCTGTGATTTTAATTGCATAAAAGCACAGCCCTAACACATTCATGGTCTTAATTTTAAAATTTGGACTGCCTTTGGCCAATTGGGTTTTCGGAATCCAAATCATTGCAAATGCAAATCCTCCAAAAAGATTGAAAAAGCTTGTCCAATTGCACTCTAACTGCTCACCAGAAACAGAATTGCTTGATTAGCAAAAACAATAGATGAAATTGCTGAAAAATGATGAAAATCAAAATTTCCCTCAAAACCTTTAAAAACATATTTTTTATTTAATTTTTTTCAAGGAAAAAAACTGTTTTTTATTCATCGAAGATAAAAATACATGTCGTAGGTGCACGCAGCACTTGCTGTGAAAGGCTGTTATAAAACCAGCAAAATACTGTCTGAGCATATATCAAAATATCGTATGTCTGAGCATACATCCAAATATTGTATCCAATGCCTGTCAGGACTCAGAATGTCATCTTCAGAAATGCTTTCCAAGTTAAAATCTCTCAATGTAAATTGTATTTAATCAAACAATTAAAAAAAAACACTAAATCAAAAAACTTGTTCTTTGGTGAATGGCAGGAAAAATTTATTGACTCCCTCTTCAAAATATGTGCAACTTGGTAGCTTGGAAATAATATTGCTCAGTCTCGAAGAATCATATATTGGTGGACCCATGAACTTCCAATAATCGTCATCTTCAAGAATCCTTTCATTTGCTTCTAGGAGCCCCAAGATATCATAAGAAACCGTAACATGAGGATAAGAAGAACTCACTACTTCTTCATATTCTTGAGTTTATTCAACGAAGGCTTATTGGTCTTCTTTTTTTGTGAATGGTATCAACTTCATCTTTGGGAGTAACTTCATCTTCAGACATAAGGCCTATGATGTCATCAACAAGGTCTTGAACAACAGTTTCTTCAAGCAACCCTTCTGAGGCTCGATCTTCATCATGGATGTCTTCAGTAAGGACTTCTTCATGCTCTTCAAGGATCGGGGCAATCTGATCGTCTCTGCAATGCCCTTCTTCAATATTTTCTTTCTGGAACCATTGCTTTGCCTTTTCGACATAGGGAATCCATTGCTCGCGCTTTGTTGGGCTTCAACAACTGCAAAATACCTGTATCGGCTTTGCTAAAGAGGATACTCTACCCTTTCCCAATTGTTGAAACCAATAAAGTCCATCATCATCTAAATGCCATGCGAATGCCTTCATATACGCTTCCTCATCCTTTTGAATGATAAAAGACGAAACATTCTGCATAAAATCTTTGACAAAGTATAGGGAGTCACCGCCTTCGTCACAAAATCCTGCCATAAACACTTCTGGTAACTGCTTCAAACCATTTGGCAAGTCAAGAGGAGCAAAATGTTGTTTGGGAGTTATTCTGATAGAATCCTTTGTGGGAAGAGAAATCACGACCTCGATAAATTCTTTTTTGCGATTAGGACCCCACTCTTTCCCAAATGCATTGACTAATAGTAATAGTGAGGAGATCTCCTGAGGAGGGAAACCATGATACCAATCACTCATATCCTTGTTATTTCGTAAATCAAGAGAGATTACAAATCTTGTCATTCTGAGATCTTCATCCATAATATCCCATGTTATAAGATATTCTTTGAACTTCAGTATATGCTCTGCAGCTGTATCTTCATGTTGATGGAATATCGGGATGGCCTCGATTGACCTGTGTTTGCGTGACCTATTTGAATTTTGGATATCCCGAAACACTCAGGAAATCCAATAGAGTATTTGGATTATGCATCCGTATTTCTTCAATGGAAGGCATATCATTTTTTTTATTGGTTGTTTTCTTCAGTGGAGTCGCTTGATATGACCCGCAAGGTTAGCCCCTTTAAAACTATTATGAAATAACAAAACAAGGCTTACCTCTTAGCCTTGTTCTCGTTGAGTACCTCTTTGATGTTTTCAGCGGGAGTTGCTAGGAGAGACCTGACAAGTTAGAAAGGACAAATCTCACCGAAATACAAACAAGAATTTAAGTGCAGGTTTGCACTTCCAGTGATTTGATCCCTTTTTGCGTTTTATATATTGGGTCTTAAATTGGATCTGAGCTGATTATACCAATGTCCAATGAATGATCAAATTATTGAAGAAAAAATGGACATTGATTGATAAGAACCTGTAGGAGTACCTAGGCCTACTTGGACAGTAAGCTAAACTAATAGATACATGAAAGGGCATGATCGAGTAATGTCAGAAAGAAAGTAGGAGCAAAGGCCAGATATCACAGTGAAGCCCTAGCTCAATATCAACATCATAGGTCAAGATGCGAGTAGGTGGAGGGAGAAGGGGCACCCCTGTCACCTTCTGTCATCAAGAAAGTGGTGATGTGAAGCTTGATGATCTATTTGAAGAACTTAGAGAGGTCCCAGGGGGCAGATGTGGCTGATCCACAGAAAATCCCCTAACAGTCAAGGTTGTCGAAAAGATTCTGGTGATGAAACACTGATCAACAATACACTGTGTGGGGCAAGACCGGCTCATAAATCCGTTAGAGCTGGGATGTATATTGTCCTGGTGGGATTTGAGCTGAGATAAGATAAGATGATTTAATATGTCCAACAAGTGACCAAAAATAGGTCAAAGGGACTTCTAGGTACATTGAAGTCCTTGTTGCAACCAATTTATTGGTTGCAGGTCTAGAGAATGCGGGGTCTGACTGATCTAGAAGCAGATATCACATTGGATTATGCATGTTGATTACAGTCATCTGCCATCAAGATGGGGGGGAAGAAATAAGTATCAATCTAACGAGCTTCATCCTGGGGGAACCCTGAATACTGTCTCTTGAGATCTGGTACCTCCCTCAGAAACAGAGTTAGACACCTATGATCCGGGGACTTTAAAGTTGAAAGTAGCAAGGGATCCTCTTGACTCTGTAGAGAAATCAAACCTCCACTTGATCTCATAGTTTATTGGGCACTGGAAGGTAAGGTAATGATGTGTTTGATGCACTACCTTCCCAGCCAGCTCTACCCTCCTTCTCTTGACTGCTTGAAAGCCATCACTATTAACTACAGTGGAATATACATTTCCTCCTTAGGTGTAGTGTGCTATTCATTTATTTATTTTTCTGGTTTCTGGTCACATTTGCACATGCTGCCATTAAGTTGCCAGACTCCTTGCAGTTCTGCACTAGAATGCTGTTTGTTTGTATTCAAAGTGTTCAGATCAATACATTCCTTACCATTCTAAGATGAATCTGTTTGGTAAACCTTTACTTAGGTCTAAATTTCTAATTCATCTTCCTTATGTTGGTCATATCTAAAAACTTTTCCCAGGGCATTACCAATATTTGCCATGACCTCTTCGAAATCTAAGGGCCGATTTGGCAATCTAACTCAGTCTGCTAGAAATCATTGAAGCAACAATTTAATGCATCTTCTTGGAAAGAGTTCATCTTCTCTATGATGAATCTTCCTGTCTACAAGAGCGAAGGGATATTGCCTGATTTCATTATTTCCTTAAAAAATTCCTCTTTTATGAAGGAATCTTGGTTGTCCTTTACCAATACGTCTTTCAGATAATCTAGGAGATTATTTCATAGGGACATTCACGCTTATGCCTTTATTGGGGTTTTGTCAGTTCTTTTGTTATTGCTTGAAGGTTCCTTCACATAGAAATGTATAAAGTATCTTCATATGCCTTTTTTTCACATCGATAATATTAGCTAGTTTGATTAATGCCCACAATTCACCAAGAAATTGGTGAGTGGGTCAAGAGTACAATCAGTAGTCAATAGACCATTGGGGTGTCTAGAACAATCCTAGATGCTAAGAAGGTAACAACAAATGAGAGATACTTTACAGCTAGGCTCTTTTACCATTTGTGATCTATAGCATCCCTCATGGTGTATTGATCTTTTGTTTTTTTCATGTTAATAATACATCTAATTAGGGGAGTAATATCCCTTACCCATTTTGATGTGCTTGTGTATTCAAATTTCATGTTAGAAATGGTAGTGTATGTCAATATTATTAGATACCTGGAATTTCTGGTGTTCTACTTGGTAATGAATTGGTGGTGTGGTTTTCCCTTTTGTCTGTCTACTAATTGACTGATTATTAGCATTTTTTGTTGGCTTCAGTGCCTGATTTCAACTATTCTTCATTATCTTGATTTTGACAAAAAATCTCATTACCAGCTTCCTGGCAAAATGTGCTTCCCGGGAATGTCTCTCTCTCTCTCTCTCTCTGCACAACACATGTGATTAACTTTTTTAGTCATATTACCATCCTGTATGTAAAAGGCTAAAAGCCTTTGCTTAGATTGTGCTTCGCATTGGTGACTATAATTATTGGAGCCGAGAAGTATCCCACTCATGGGTGGATGGTTTTATTACTTTGATTAATTGAAGATTGAGATTAGATTCTAATGTCCTATGCACTCCCATACCTTATAATATGTTTTAACTTGAACTCCTTTTGGCCCGTTTTGGTCATTTATTCTTCATCCCTCCTAATGACTGCCAGCTGTTGCTCATCCTTACTATGCATTTATTCCTATTAACTTGTTGATTCAAAAATGTTTTTCTCATGAATTTGTTTTCAGATTGTACCTTAATAATATTGGGATTATCTAATTTTTGAAAAAAATGTGAACATAATGCCAATTTTGGTAAAAAGATTTTATATCTTATTATCTTCAAATATTTAATGGATTTTAGTTTAGGTATCTTGCATGTATTTTCATATCATAAATGGCATTTTATCAAATAATGGTCTAGATTGTGTATAAACCATAGTAGCAATATTCGAGTACGAATCCAAATCTGAATATGATTCGATACGGAAAAAATACATAAAGAAAAATTCTAGTACGAATAAAATACAGAAGTAGACATCTCATAAATACAAAAACATAGATGTTCTAAATTTAAAAATATATGTGGTCATTCTTTAGTATAAATAAATTGCAACATATCTCATTTACTTTTAATGTTGATTGAGTAATGTGTCTTCCACATTTATTTAAAAGATTACATGGAATAATAGTGATAAATTTGTTGTGTGTTGAGATTTTACCTTGTTTTGCTTTGCAAAATCAATTTGTTTTTTGTGATTTGAGTTATATTTATTTAGAAGAAAAGCAATATACGTAGCTACAGTTATTATAATTGAAATTTCACTTTTATCCTAACAAGTAAATTTTAATAGTAACATTTACTGAATCTTTAAAATTAAAAAAATTTAAATATATTTAATTATTTAGAAATTACCGTACAGTATCCATACTATATCGAATATTTGCCGAATTTCAAATTCCAAATGGATTTCCGTACATGATCTCCCAATACAGCCGAATCTTGCTTCTATTGTATAAACCCATGTGCAGATTGTTCATGAGACTTCAGAGAGTTAGGGGCACACTACTTTACACTAGTGATACACTAATGGGTGATGCTTTTGGGGTTGATGGGAATGCAGGGACCAGTTTGTTAGTTATTGGATTGACAAGAAAATGGTAACTATGGACTTGGCAAACCAAATCTTCACAGTTCTAAGGCAGCCAGACAAGAACTATCTCACTCAGGTCTATATTGAATTTCCTTGGTATTCTACTAGTGCTTGAAGGTCACTATTCTAGGTCTTTATGAGTATTGAAGGCTTGTCTTGGCTTTTGGACTGCTGACAAACAAGCATCAGGGTTTTGTTCTTTACTATTTATGTTATAGTGACTCAAAGTGTGATGGAATTGACAGGATGATTTCAAGCCCATATTGAGAGAACTTCTGGCTACACATCCAGGATTGGAATTCCTACAAAGTACACAAGAATTTCAAGAGAGATATGGTATGAGTTATTACTTTCCCTATGATCTCATGGTCAATTCTTATTGTTCACAACTTAACATCAGTGCCTAAATATGGCTTCTTAATGTATGCATTTTACTTGTGTCAACAATAAATACTAAATTTTGTTTGTTTCAAAAGTCAATGTCTGTATTACTTGTTTTAATTAGCAAGGGGATCAGAAGTAGGTGTGCTCGAAATTAACATTTGAGATTCTTGTTTTTGTTCATGTATATGAATCCTGTAAGTAATGTTCACAGCTCTTTAGCAATTATATTTGTTCTTTGGTTATTGAGGATGGAAGTTTTGGCCATTAGTGTCTAGATTTAACCAAATGAATGTTTGAAGTATTCTATTGCTTTTACAACTGTAGTTCCATATTGCCAGAACCATAAAACAGTATGGTGAATATTAGAGGGAGGGATGACTATTTAATCCAGTGAATGGCCATGCACTGGAGTTGTATTTTGGGTTTCTCCTTAGAAATCTTAGTTTAAGTCATTTTTGTTGGTGTACTTAGCTACATCTCAGGAGTTAATAATAAATACCGAGGTGATTCCATGACTGGCTTGAGCCTTGTATTACTAGCTAATGTAGTTTTGGAGTGATGAATGGTATTACTCTTTAGTAGAATGAAGGATTTTGTGTGGAATCATATACAAATAAGTTAGTAAACATGTGTCAAAATTCCAGAATTAATTTAATTTAAATATTATTGTCTTCCATTTATTGCTCATTTCTTCATGTTTAACATTTCACATTTCTTGTTTATCTGATACTTGGCTGTACTACGAATAGTTGAATTTTAATTTAAATATTATTGTCTACCATTTATCACACATTTCTTCATGTTTAACATTTGTTGTTTATCTGACTTGGCTGTAATACAAATGGCGCTTCATGTTTTGGTGCTGCCATTTTTTCTAACTTATTTTGGCTTTTTGATGATGCATCCTCAGCGGAGACTGTGATTTACAGAATCTTTTACTACATAAATCGGTCTGGAAATGGCCATATTACACTGAGAGAACTGAAACGTGGAAATCTTATACCTGCAATGCAGCATGTAGACGAGGAAGAGGATATAAACAAAGTCTTAAAGTAAGATTATCATCTACAACAGATATAGGAATTTGTTGATCATAGAAATAATTGAGAGAACGATTTGCTATTTTTCAGTTACTATATGTATCTTCCAATGTAATATGCTTCCATTGGTAGTGTTTTTAGCTTCTATGAGGTTTTTAGAGTTGTGCAGTCGAGCTTTCTATCTCTTGTATATCAATTTCACTGAGCCATGATTATGTCATTTCAAGTTCAAATTACTTTTATTTTGCCTGATTCACTGAATTCATCTATTGGCATATTAAGTTTGAATGCCTTCGTGAGTTACGGTTGTACTATCAATGAATCTCACAATTACCAATTTTTTTGAAGGCAATATGGATTGATAACATAATGAATTGGTGATATCTTCAGTGCTAATATTTAGGTGGTAATTTCTGGTCATCGTGAAAGCCTTTTGCTTGCTTTCTATGTGATTAAATCTTTCCAAAGGAGAAGCTCCAGTCAGTTGTTTTGGAAATGATCTTCAGCATTTTACAAGTCTGTTTCCAGAATTTTCGCATACTAAAACAAAATGTTTCTGAAATTTTTTGTTATTCCAAAGCTTTCTAGCAGTCATCTCTGGATGAGAACTGTCCAAGGTTAAAATGTTATTTCTTTGTAATTCTGAGTTGAATATAATTTATTATTTATTTATATGACTGACGATCTCTTTTAACTGAGAAATACCTGCTTTTGAATGCCAGGTACTTTTCTTATGAGCACTTTTATGTGATATATTGCAAATTCTGGGAGCTGGATACAGACCACGATTTCTTGATTGATAAAGAGAACCTTTTAAGATATGGAAATCATGCTCTGACATACCGGATTGTGGATAGGATATTTTCTCAGGTTGGTTTGCATTTCCTTGCTTCACATCTTACAAGGATTTCTTTGTGTAAGATAATAAATGCCCAGGGGCATGCATTTTCCTTTTTGGAAGTGCAAAAGCTTTGAGTGTTTGTTCTATGACTGATTATTTTAGACATCTGGCCAGGTCCCTAGAAAGTTTACAAGTAAAGCTGAAGGGAAGATGGGGTATGAGGACTTTGTTTACTTTATGCTGTCCGAGGAGGATAAGTCATCTGAACCGAGTCTTGAATATTGGTAAGTTTTCAACCTGTTGTTTAACAATTTTTGATTACCATTATCTTTTCAAGATCTGTGATTTTGTCCAAATGCAAGTTTAAAGACAAGTTTCATTTTATTTTTTTGTTTCTTACTGAAGGCCTCTCAACCTAGTTAGGTGTCATTTGGTTGCAGTTGGGAATAAGTATTTTTGAACCACAAATTATTCTCGATTTCCTACTATTGAAAAACTGGGAAAGACATGGCTTTTAGGAGGAGCTTGACTGTTGTAGTTGATAGGCTAATCCTTTAATCGAAAGGGTGAGGGAAAGATTGATCCCGATGAGAAACCACACTATTGTATTCTCTTAGAGGCCCAGTCATGTAACTGGGGTGAGATTTGTACTTACTCTAATTCTACATTAGAGTCGAGATAAATTAGCACAAGCGTGCTAGAAAAATGATAACCAAGAGCAAGTGCACTAGGAAGAAAAGTAACCCATGAACAATAGATTGCTACACTTTTTGGTGCCTGTAGGCCAAACTAGTATAAAGAATGAATGAATGATCACAAGATTTATTATAGACCAACTTAAGTGTAGGGTGTTTTTCGCAAAAGGCCTTATTGGCTCACATTGACTAGGTCGCCTTAATCAAACCTGGAAATACAATAAATGGATGTTGACTAGGTCACCAAACTTTCAAATACAATAAATGAATGTAGACTACATAAGCCTTAGCTAATCCTAGAAATACATACTATAATGATTACAATATGATGTTTGTTGTGGCCGAAAGTAAATCTTACACCATTCTCAACACTCTTCTTTACCTTGAATAGGGGGGCACAAATAAAAAATGATGAAAATACAAATGACAGCGGGTGCATAGAATACCAATTCAATATAGGGTCGGTTGTGGCCGGAGTACAAAGTAGAATGGGTGTATGGAAACCCAACTCAATATAGGGCTGGTTGTGGTCCAAATACAAATGAGAGTGGTATATGCACTATTGATACCCAACTCAAAATACAAATTAGAGCGTGTATATGAATACCCACCTCAATATACAAACGAGAATGTGTTTATAGCTACTCAACTCAATACAAGTGAGTGGGTTTATGAATACCCAACTCAATATAAGGTTCGCCTTTGCTGAAAATGGGAGGGGCTTTATAAAAACCAAGTTCAATATAAATGGGGGTTGGTTTATGGAGACCCAACTCAATATAAGGTCAGTCTTAGCCAAAAATTGGAGTGGGTTTATAAATACCCAGGTCAATAAAGGTTGGCCATAGCAGAAAACAAAGATTACGTCCGTGTATCCAACTTTCCCCTTAATCTGAAAAAGAGGTCGCAGAGAGATGACATTGCATCACAAGATACATCCCTCCTTAATGCTGAACACAATGTTCCCCCAAGTTTTTGGGACGCGCGAGCGAGGAAATGCACGTTGGGGATGTGTGAAGACCACCCCCGAATTTTAGGGAAATTTAGTGGGGGAGGGGAAACGTCGAGGTCATAAAAATTATAAAAAATATAATAATATTATAAATCTCGGCAATAACAATTCATCCTGTATAAATATAGTTTAAGCTGCTCCGTGTAAATACAGTCTAATTCTTCAATGATTCAACACACTTCAACATTGTGAAAAATCCATGGCATAGATGTTGTAATGGGGAAGTATGACCAGAGGTCCCTATTTCTTCATGATTCCAGAGGGCATCACATTATTTGAGGATTTCAAGTCCAACATACAATTATGCAAGAGTGAACTATTAATCCTATATTGGGATCATATTTATCAATAGCACCCTGTGCTCGCCTCCTCTAGGATTTAGTCCTTGCCTCTAACTTGAATCCCGAAGTTGATCCTTGAAGGACATTACTCAACACCCTACAATTTTGATGAAACTTCCTAAACCAAGCATTAAAATAAGGTAAAATTAGAAAAAAATCATGCTTAATAAGTGATTTTGCTTGACTAAAGGGTACATTTTAATTAAGGTCATGTTAGAGGAGTTTAACAATCAACACCACCAACATCAAGGTACATAGAGAGGTTTATGTGCTTGATTAAATAACAATCCCTTAACCTCGTGCATGATAAAATCGAGTGGAAACGTTGCATTCCTGAAATCCTAAAATCCTGAAAATTGTTAAGTCTGTTGAATTTTGAATGGGATCTAAAATTCTACTTTTTGCATATGAACTTTGATGAGGTTGGAACCACTCTCAAACATCCTGAAACAATTAATGGTAATGTTAAAAATTTAAGTAAAAGTGGTATTTTTCTTATCTTTCATTTTCTATTTTCCTTATCTTTCATTTTCTATCCTTTTACTTTAAGAATTTAACATTACCATTACTACTAGAGCGCCTAGGAGCCCCCCACTTCACTGGTGCGCGCTTCAAAACAGGGGGGCGAGCTCCCCCCTGCGTTTCCCCAAGTTTCACCAAATTGGGGACGAGAGAAACATTTCGGAAGGAGCCCCCAAGCCCCCAGGGTGTGGGGAGCAAGGGGGGCGAGCTCCCGATCTTGGGGGTGAGTCCCCGTGGAACAACAGAGCCTGAACATGAGACAAATCGAGAATACATTACATGTTATACCCCTGAACACCATATCTCCCATACCTAAATGATTCCACCTGTCGATAAATGGCTTGTTGAAAGTACAAAGGCTGGGACACATTGTCCCTAAGAATGGAGCTGCAGAATGTAGTGATCCATAATGGACTAACATCATAACGTGAAAGAGAAAGATCCATTGGAATGTGTTGGTCTACTGAAGGCAAAATGATTGGCACAAGCTGACCCTGATAATGGAGTTGGTGAATGTATTGCATCTAGAAAGGATCAACATCATAATGTGGAAGAGAAAGATCCATTCAAACATCTGGGTCTATTTATACACCTTGTTCTTAAGGATGAAGCTCTTGAATGTACTGCTTTTAGAATGGACCAACATCATAAAGAGAGATCGACTAAATTGTGTTGATATGTCTATTGGCAAATCATCTTGAAAAGCAATGGAAATGATCTCGGTTGATTGTGGATAGTAGTTTTATCAAAGTAAACATCTTTCAATTCAATCACTTTGTGAGTGAAAGGATCATATCGACATATGCTGGAGTATGGGCTTGTTCTCTTTATCCAAAAAAATTATATGGAAAATTGATGGAGTCATCTCCTGAACATTTGGGGGATGGGTTTTCTGTAGGTACATGCTCAAACTTCTTGCTCTCAGGAAGGGCAGTTAAAACATCATAATTAACCCCATTTAATTGCACAAACAGTCACATTGAGTCCAGAAGTTCAACATCAACAAAAAAGCCTTTGTAAAGTTTCCAAAAGTTTCACATTTATATAACAAAGAGAGGGAGAGAGGTACCTACATCTTCCAAAACAATCTGTAGTGTGCTAGACTTGAAGAAGGGTTTAGGCCCTAGGAAAAAAACCCTATGAAACCCTTAAACAAAGCATTGGCCTTGTAGGAGGGCTTAAGCCCTAGGAAAGGCTAGAAAAAGAGATGATCTAGAAACTCTAAGTGCTGCCATGAGCTATTTTTTGGGATCATCCACTGAATTGAGTTGGTGAGATGATCTGAAGCCATAGTTCCACAATGAACAAAAACCAATGATGCCACAAGCCAAATAGCATTGGATCAACAAATGAAAATTTGTAGAGAAAAGATGATTTGAAAGTTCTACGGTCACAAAATCAATGATTCCACCAGCCAAATAACCTTTGATCAACCGATGAAAATCTGTAGTAAAAGATTGATTTCAAAATCAATGATGCCATCAGTGATATAGCCTCGTATCAATAGCAGAATTGGGTAAGTGAGGTCACACCTGCTTGGATACCATGCTGAGATTCAAGAGAGAGAGAGGATAAAATGGAACTAGTGTTACATAAGGACATGCCCTCGAGAAGCTCTATGAAATGTTTCTTGGCATACCCCAATTTGCAAGACATTGTGAAATGTGGAGTTAAACATTTTGCCAAGAATGAGGGACATGTAGACACCTCCAAATAATTTCCTCCAATTTTTCAGAAAAAGGTTGAAACATGTTAAGTAAAACCTAGATCTAATACTAGAATAACTTAACTGTATTTTCCCTTTGTCGATTTCTCATTTGAATTTACAATGGTGAATCATTATTGATAAGCTTCTATTGGCAATTAATCTTTAGTGTATCCTTTATTATTCTACGCATACATATCTTTCGAGTTTTTTTTGTTATATTTTTAGAGATGTTGTTGGCCTACTTTCCCCACTCTCGCAACCCAAGTTCAACAACACAAACCCAACAAAACACCCAAAGACATCGACCCAACGGAGCAAGCTCAACCGGCAACTCCTGCGAGGCAGGCGCAGTCTCACCCGTGATATCTTAATGTGTAACTGCCAGAACCATGTTTCCGCAGTGGACGAGGGATTATAGTCCCTTGGCGTGCGACCAAGGAGCTCGACAGAGATGGAGGGTTGGAGTCTTTCACTACTCAACAGAGGCGCAACAGTGCGCCACAACCAGCGTGCGACACAACCTTGTCCTTAACAACTTAACAGCTGATGCAATGGTGCAACGCAATTGCTTCCTTAATAGCAAATGACTGTGATGCGACTGACTTATAATCTTAACAGTGTTTTAGCTTGAACCCGAGCAACTTCCTCGTGGACCTCTTCAACTTGCTTTCCCTATTGTTCCACTCAATCGGAACTAATATGTTTCGACGGTCCCTTTTCCAGCGACTGAGTGAGAAGCTGGAGCTTCTGTTGTACAGGCTGAATAAGCCCTGTAACTCATTCTGCTTCTGATTGGTGCTCTGTCACCTCATCATTCCTTTTCTGTTCTTGGTTGCAGAGAGTTTTCACTTCTTGCTGTAGCTGCTTAAGCTCTGCGACCTTTGTGATCCTTTCTTTGATCGATAGCTTCTTCATGTCTGCCTTTACCGCGGTGATTTTCAAATCAGTTTGCCACGCATCTTCCTTGATCTTCTCCTCGGTCCCATACTCCAGAAGCAATTCCCACATCGTGGAAACAACTTCAACTGCCTCAGTGCAAAGTTTTTCTCCTTGCCTTATCCTCTCAATTGCCTTAGACGTTGTTTTCCTGCGCTCTTCAAGCACCTCAGGAGGTGTGCTTGGTATCTGCTGCGCTTTCAATTCCTTGACCTGTCTTCTTAGGTCTGTAGCAATCTCGGATAGGCGTTCTCCCTTAGCGGCCGTATCGACATCTTCTTGGCCTTCTTCTGAGGGGAACTCTGCGACTGCTTCCTTGATGGCTTCAGCAAGTGTAAGCCTACTTTGCTCTCGTGCCTCAATATCCTGCTCTTTTTCTCGAAGGGTGGTCTTGCGCTCTTTTGCCATCCTTTTCTGCCTGGTAGCCTGATAGGCAAGAGCATTCTCCCAGATCCTTATTTCAATTGCAACTGCATGCCTTGGTGAGCGCGAGTTTCGAGAAATCAAGAGATAATGTCCCAAATTCATGGACAACAGTGTCAAACTCGGGTGTTCCTGTGTCCATTGTTCGCGCTTGGACACTTATCTTCACCGACGACAACAATATCAGTGTTACTAGCGTGTCATTAGGATCCACGCCATATGTGTCAGCCTCGACTGTGTTTTTAACGTCATTGATAGCCTTAGTCAGCGTATTGATGTGTTTCGCTAGCTTGTCAGTCAGGGGTAGTTGCTTTTTACTTAGGCCCTTCAGACTGGTCTTTGCGACTGCTTTAGAAAGCAAGCTTATGTCCTCCTCGGCTAAATTGACAATGTTAGCTGTCTTGTCAGCTTTGCGCTTTTTGTGCCGTGGTTGAGGTTGATTTGTGTTTCGCGTCTCTTCTCGGGCCTTCTGCACATCCTGATCAGTAGGTGTGTCTTCAGAGTCATCGTCTTCAGAGTTGTGATTATTGTCATCATCGTCGGAACTCAATGACTGGTTGTATTGCCCGTCGCCACCATCATTGTTTAGGTCATTGTCCTGGCCATTTCCTTAGCCCTCGCCTTAGCCATTTCCTTGGCCACTTCTCTGATTTCCTGCCTGGTCCATCTGTACATCGGCTGGAAGGCGCCATTCTGCAGGCCACTCCTGGATGGCTGTTTCGGCATCTTCGTCAGTGATCATGAACCGTGTCAACAACGCTTGTTTTTCGGGGTCCTGCCGTGGTTCCAAGATAATGCTGTGGACACGAGCCTAGAAAATTATGAAGGATGAGTATTTCTGCACCGTCTTGACTCTTACTCTGGGCTGTTGCTTTATTACGTCGTGCAATGCCTCTGCGTGCAGAAAGAACTCAATATTATTGTCCTTCTGTCGGATCCTGTCATCCTTATCCTCCCAGAGGTTCTGATACTTTGCGCCAAGGAAAAAGCACTAGGACATCCAGCGGCTGGTAGTCGGGTGGTTTCCACCAAACAATGAAAGAATTTAAGATGAGCAACTAGGAGTAGTGGAATTTGGCCTTTTCGTCTTCCTGCGCTTGCTCCGCATCCTCTAGTAGTTCATTCAGCAAGTATTTCGACTAGTTGAAGATCACGCCTGCTGCGCACGGCTTTGCAAGTTCTACCGTTCCGGCGGTGCACTCAGTGGACCGCATCTTGTGCAGCAACTTGCAAGACAAGATTTTTGCTGCGATCCTTACCGTGTTATCGGCTATAGGGGAAATGAGGAATCCTCTACCTGCGCGCTGGAGGTCATATTTTTGCTTCATTTTTGTAGTATCTTTGTTTGCATGTAGATACGGCGTAGGGTCGTGCCCTTGCTTTGGTAGACCTGTTATCGACGAGATGAGCTCAACATCCACAACATAGGGTCGGTCGAGCCATAAGTATCCTCTGTGAAAACAAACCAGAAGCTAGCGCACATATGTGCTTACTTGCGTGCTCCAACCAAAGTGCGGCATAAGCAGCAGGTTAAGTAGGCCCGCGCTTTCAATACCTCACGCCCACTCCATTGTGACGACCAACTATGGCTCAGGTGGCACAGCTGGAAGCGTGACCATGTAATTCTTCCTCTCCAGGCCCGCCTGCTTGCGCATATCAGTATCCTCGAAATGCAGCTTGGCCAGCTTCGAGAGTATATTCATCAAGAGGGCACGACAACAGGGATCAGCGGCGCAGCCAAGGAGGAGCGGACTTTTGTCGGAAGTTTCACTTCAGCCGCCTCTTCTCTCCTTGGCCGAACGTAACGTGGTAACAGGTTATGCTCTTCAACGGTGGCATCTACATCTCTTCATGGCGACGAAGGTGACGCATCCTCAGCAGGGATCTCCTCAGTGACTTTAGCCTTATGCTTCTTTGATATCTTCGACCTCGATGATTCTGGAACCTCTCTCTGCGGTACGAATGGTCGTGGACTCGGAACTAGGGGATTCATTGGTGGATTTTGAACCGGGGCCGACGTAGAGCCCGAACTAGAGGCTGGAACATGGGTCGAACCGGCTGTAGGAATTGTTTGCTGTCTTGGTTGCACCATCGTTTTTGATTCTTGTTCTTGCTGCTGTACCTTCGACAATGTAATCTATTCTTCGATCGGGCAAGGTGCGGCGATGTTAACGTCTGACTGCTCACTAGTGCTGGAAATGGAAATGACCATTAGCTTCTATTCTTTCACTCTAAAACTCTGGTTCACTCTTCTTCTCTCTGTGCACGTAAAATGATTCTTGTTGATGAAGGCTCATATTTATAGGGATGCGCCCGCCCTGCATGCGATCATTCGATGGAAAATCGACGTCTTGTCGATCACATGGGCTTCCCGTTCTATGCATTCCAACATTCACTCACGTACTTGAGTTTTGATCTGTACTTGTCAGGGCAGTTATGGCGGAGACGACTGATGGGACCAAAAAGCACATCGCCATTTTCCTCTACTTTGTTGAGTTAATGATGCTTTGCTGTCATAACCGCCTCAATCTTTTCGGGTATCCGTGCTTTAATGACGACTAGTTGTCATTCCCGCTCTTTTTAGTGATTTGCTCGCTTCCTGGCAATGAAACCATTTGTTGGCCTACTTTCCCCACTCTCGCGACCCAGGTTCAACAACAACACAAAACCAACAAAACACCCAAAGACATCGACCCGACAGAGCAAGCTCAACCGGAAACACCTGCGAGGCAGGCGCAGTCTCTCCCGAGATATCTTAATGTGTAACTTCCAGAACCATGTTTCCGCAGTCGACGAGGGATTATAGTCCCTTGGCGTGCGACCAAGGAGCTCGACAGTGATGGAGGGTTGGAGTCTTTCACTACTCAACAGAGGCGCAACAGTTCGCCACAACCTTGTCCTTAACAACTTAACAACTGGTGCAATGGTGCGACGGAGCTGATTCCTTAATAACAAATGACTGTGATGCGTCTGACTTATAATCTTAACAGTATTTTAACTTGAATTAATACCAAGTGCTCGACGATGCTTTAATCATTCATTCATTCATTGTGTTTATCAATATTGCGACATTCATTCAAGCAATAATCATAAATAATGCAAGATAATCAAACATTCAACATTAACTGTTAAACATTCAACCATTCACATTCATCATTGAACATTCATGCGACACAGGAAATAACGTGGAAACCCATCTGGGTAAAAACCACCAAGGTGCTCTTCATCTGGCATGAGAAATATATATAGCACCTTGCAGTCTGCGACTTACAAACTGTTTTAAGATATGTCTTTTGGCTCAGACTCTTCTTGCTCTTATGCTCTTTGGTTTATTCTTCTATTACTCCTACTGATCCGCACACAGCTTGGATCGACTCTTCTACTTTATTGTCTGCGCACTCAGCTGCAGATTAACTCCTGCAAACGATCTGCGCACTTAGCTGCAAATCCGCGGCTCAACAACCTACTACTAGCAGCCTCCTCTCCGGTCTTTTACAATACTTCTACTCTTATCAACTCTTAATCAAGCTAACCCTTATACAGAACGGGTTCCTCTTATTTATAGAAGTTACAAGACCGCGTAGGGTCGACTGAGTACAACTCAGTTATTGTAGTCATAAGTAGCTACAAAATATCTTCTATTACATTGATGACAACCCATACCTAGCCCCAAAAGTCCTGCATTACATTAATCATGGCCATAACTAGCCACGGAAACGTTTTTGAGTTTGCCTATATAGGTTATAACTAGCCGCAAAACTGTCCTTTAGCCTTCCGTCGACTCGAGCTCCTGTTGTCCTTCTTGACCTGCACCTATCTAGTCTTTACTCTTCTCCCTGCCTCTTTAGGTATGCTTTTTCCTTCGTCGCACCGATTTGCTTTGTAGCATTCCATCCTTTACCTGCTTGTATCCCGACGCGCGCCTGCTTTTCCTCTTTATCGTGCTTGCGCTTCGGGTTCTTCCTTGAGCTCTTTCCTTTCCCCAACAGATGTGGTCCCTTATGCTAGGGACATCAATGTCCCCTCATCCCCCATGATGCTCTCCAAAATTTTGGATGTGTCTCCACACATTTCCCAAGTGCGTTTTTGTGCTTCTGCATCTCCATGTCCCAATAATTTGGTGGAACATTGAATGGAATCACCAACAATTCTCGATTATGTAGTAAAGATGAACCAACACAACTACTTTAATAGAGAAAGCACAAGTGCACTAGAAAACATAACCAAGAGTGATTGCAGTAGGAAGAAAAATAACTCGTGAACAATAGAGCATGCCAATTTATGGTGCTAGTAGGCTAAATTGCTTGCATAAAGAATGCATGAATGATAACAAGCTTTATAAATTACAACTATTCTCAGAAATATATTAAATCAATTTTGACTAGGCCGTCTTTGGACAATCCTAGACATACATACAGTAATGATTAAAATATGATGTCAGTTGCCATCATACAAAAATGGATAAAAATATATTTTTTTAAAGAAAATTTTGGATACAATATGTTTAGATGTGCTATGTTGTAATGTCCTCTTTTAATTAAATCACTAGAGACACCCGTTAATCTATTTTATTCCCATAGGTTCAAGCGAGTATTAAAGAAAAGGGAATAACTGAGGACTAATATCACTAGGAGCAAAAAGGAACATCAATTCAGTATTATTAAGTCACGAGTCTAGTAAAGAAAGCCATCAGAGTTAATATCATAAAGCATGGGGAGCATGGCAGCCTTATTTCTTCAGTCTTAAAGTCAACGAGAAATTAGAATTGCATGCATGCAAAAGTAAAGCACAAACCCTAAAAGTAAACATGCAAACCTAAAAGTACATGCTAATGCTATATAAGAAGGGTCATTGAACCAAAGGGATCATCAATGATTATTATTATTGAGTTTGGTTTTTAGAGCAGCAACAACAGGTGTCACGGTAGCAAATTGGGGTTGGAGACAAAGGTCTTCAGCTAGCAAGGGGTTTTGGCAGTGAAATCTATCTGCCCTAATCACTTCGAGATAGATCATCCAGATCTATCATCAACTATTCATCATCTTCTTAATTCTTGGTTCGATCATCCAACAGTCATAGAAAGAGTTTATTGCAGGTGCATGTTTTGCTGCTGGGGAACAACTAGAAATCCCATATCCATTCGCTAGCTCTTAGAAATCCAGTAAAGCTTTTGCATGCTTCCATCATTCTTCTCAGCAAGGGCACATCATCATATTGGGTGATTATCATTCCACTCCGTGCACATTCAAAGCCTCCACTAGCTAAAACGTGAGGAAGTAGGGCATCACTCATTCTAGAGAAGATCAATTCGCTAGGGCACAAAAGAGGGTCAGAACTTTTGCATGAGTTTTCTTATCTCTTCAGAGGACTTATACCATCATCTCTAGCAAGTTTCAGCAACAACAGACCGTCCTTGCCTCAAAAACGTTAAGATTAGCAAAAGGACATTCTCTCAGCTGGGCTTCAACTATTGGAAAGGAGCACTATATCTTTCTATCTTGCATGACTTGCATGCCTCCCATCTATTGACAGACTATCAACATTATTATTAGTGGTATGTGTACCTTCTCTCACTGAAAGTCTTTTCCCTATTATCTCTCCAGATTAGCTATTTTTTAGGGCCTTTTAGCACAACACTGTTTTGCATGCACAATTTATTAATCTTTCTAGCACAATTGGAGCACCTAAACAACAAGCATATTATAAAAACACAATAGAATATCAGTTGGGATATTACAATGATATCAAAGCATGTTCCTTGCCAGCTGTGGGCTTGGACATCAAAAGTAAATGAATCCAGAAGAAGATACTTTTGTAACTTATAGGAGGAAGGGTAGATACACAGAGGATATCGAATTTGAAGATATTAAGTTAGAGGATACAAATTCAAACATGGACCCAATAGGAGTACACTCTGACAGAGGAAAGGGAACAAGGGAAGAGGAAGACTGGTTGGAATTTTGTAACTTAGTTAGTGCATTAAATGACCTAGCTAAAGGGCAGATTGAAGTGTTGCATGCCATAAATAGGTTGGCTCTTAAGCCAGAACAGGGTCAGAACAGTGTACCTCTTTCACCAGTGAATAGAGGATCTACTGGTAGTAGCAAGAAACATGCATACACTAATATGTAGAACATTCCCCACATATACAACAAACCATCCAGACCTACCATGCCTCACTTTCTGGAGAATGTCGTTGCAGGACCAATCATGCCAACAGAACCTAGTGAACCATTTGGGGCTTATTTACAGGAATACAGGGATTTGGGAGATGAGTTCCATTCAGCCATGTCATTCTCAGACTTCTGCAATAGGAAAAGCAAGAATCGACCTAGGAACTTTCACAGAGGGTTTACTCATAACTATGAATTACAGAAAACTGTGGGTAGGTTGACCATTCCTAATTTTGATGGGACATCCAGCTGTTCAGCCAGAATTTGGGTACAGAAGCTAGACACCTACTTCCAACTTAACCCCATAACAAAGACAGATGCAATCAAGTTGGCTACTTTACATTTAGACGGGGAAGCACATGAGTGCTGGTACCACAGACTGATGACACTGGGTCACAACACTATAACCTCATACAATGACTTCACACAAAGGCTCATGGAGCGCTTTGATAGGGACCCAGAGATTCATTTCAGGGAGCTAGCCCAACTCAAGCAGGCAAGCAGTGCAGAGACCTTCATATCCGAAATCCAGAGAGTTGCTGTTATGGTATCTGACATGTCAGAGAGTCGGCTGATTATGCTATTTACGGAGGCACTAGCCCAAGCCACTCCGTGGATGGGTGTATGCTTACAAGCCAATTAGTCTACAAGATGCTATCAGTAGGACTCGGGACCTACAAGATTTTGTGCCCAAGAACAAGCCTCCACAAAAACCCTCCAATCTGCCAGAAAACAAGGAAAATATAGTCCCATAGAAGGAATTATTGAACGAGGACACAAGACGAAATTTAAGAAGGAAGAGCTTATGTTTCAATTGCAAAGAACGTTGGGTTCCCGACCACAAATGTATGAGTAAAGGGAAGGTACACCTCATCGAAGTACTTCCAGGTAGCAGTGAGGAAGATGAATTGGAGCAGAAACAAGATGGAGAACTACATAGTACAGAATTGGAACAATTGTCACAGAGAGCAACTATTGCTACCCTCACAGGAGTCCCCACCTTCCTTACTATCAGGATCAGGGGAAGTATCCAAGGACAACGTGCCATTGCTTTGATTGATGGTGGGGCCACCCGCAACTTTAAAGATGCCTCTTGGGTAGAGAGGAAAAGATTTCCCATTGAGGACTTTGAGGGCTTTACCATTGTCATAGTTGGCAATCACAGGATGAAATGCACACAGAGGATACCTTAGTTACAGGGACAACTTGGGAATTATACATTGGTGGACGACTTTTATGTGGTAGATGTGCTAGATACGAGCATTGTTTTGGGAGTACAATGGTTGTGCTCAATTGGGAAATACTCAAACAATTACCAAACATTAGAGATGGAGTTCCTAGCACTAGATGGGAAAAGGGTAGTCCTAAGGGGAATGCCCAATGAAGCTTCAGAGTGAGCCACAACAAAAGGGATGACCACCATATTCAAGCATGAGGACAAGACTCGCATGAGAAAATGGCCAACTCTAACACATAAGACTTCAAGGAAGGACCAGTGGTATGAAAAGGGATTTCGGATAGACAAAAGTATGATGTGCCCTAGGGAATTCAAACGAGGATCCAAATCTAGGATGTTCAATCTTCATAGGTACCCAAGAAGATGCAAGGAGGGAATACAGAGCATGGGTGAGAAGAAACATAAATTCTAAGAAAAAGAAGAGCCACCAAGCAGTGGAATAAACTGGTTGTTAAAAAATGGACAAGAAGAGACAGGGATAGGTAATTCGGTATATTCGTTGGAGATTGCTTGAGGACAAGCAATTTCGAGCGGGGAGGACAGTAATGTCCTCTTTTAATTAAATCACCAGAGACACCCATTAACCTATTTTATTCCCATAGGTTCGAGTGGGTATTAAAGAAAAGAGAATAATCGAGGACTAATATCACTAGGAGCAGAAAGGAACATCAATTCATTATTATTAAGTCATCAGTATAGCAAAGAAGTCCATCATAGTTAATATCATAAAGCATGTGGAGCATGCAGGCCTTATTGCTTCAGTCTTAAAGTCAACGAGAAATTAGAATTGCATGCATGCAAAAGTAAAGCGCAAACCCTAAAAGTGACATGCAAACCCTAAAAGTACATGCTAAAGCTATATAAGAAGGGTCATTGAACCAAAGGGATCATCTATGATTATTATTATTGAGTTTGTTTTTTAGAGCAGTAGCAGCAGGTGTTGCAGCAACAAATTGGTGTTGGAGACCAAGGTCTTCTGCTAGCAGGGGGTTTCGGTAGTGAAATCTATTTTCCCTAATCACTTTGGGATAGATCGTCCAGATCTATCATCAACTATTCATCATCTTCTTAATTCTTGGTTCGATCATCCAACAATCAGAGAAATTTTATTGTAGGTGCACGTTTTGCTGCTAGGGAACAGTTGGAAATCCCAGATCCATTCGCTAGCTCTCAAAAATCCAGTAAAGCTTCTGCATGCTTCCATGATTCTTCTTAGCATGGGCACATCATCATATTGGGTGATTATCATTCCACATCGGGCACATTTAGAGCCTCCACTAGCTAAAACGCGAGGAAGTAGGGCGTCACCCACTCTGGAGAAGATCAATTCGCTAGGGCACAAAAGAGGGTCAGAACTTCTGCATGAGTCTCCTTATCTCTTTAGAGGACTTATGCCATCATCTCTAGCAAGTTTCAGCAACAACAGACCATCCTTGCCTCAAAAACGTCAAGATTAACAGATGGACATTCTCTCAGCTGGGCGTCAACTGCTGGAGAGGAGCACTATATCTTCTTATCTTACTTGGATGACATGCATGCCTCCCATCTATTGACAGACTATTGACATTATTATTAGTGGTATGTGTTCCTTCTCTCACTGAAAGTCTTTTTCCTATTATCTCTTAAGATCAGCTATTTTTTAGGGCCTTTTGGCATGGCACTGATTTGCATGTACAATTTATTTATCTTTCTAGCACAACTGGAGCACCTAAACAACAAGCATATTATCAAAACACAATAGAATATCAGTTGGGATATTGCATATGTATAAAAACACTTATTAAAATATATGTGCAAAACAAATACCATGAACATAGAAAATACTATTCATAAGTTTAGAATCATAACTAAAAGGATTGAATTTCCATTGATATTAGGACATCACAGTTCAATGCTAAATACACATTGTACCTCTCATCACTCTATTGTCCACGTCATTAATGACAATCATTCATTTCATCATCATTGTATTTATTTATTTTCTTCATTCACCACTATTTATGGGAGGCTAGTAGGGCTAGGAATATTGGAAGCTTAGGGAGGATTGGTTCTTGATACAAATGCTCCACTCCAATAATTCTACGTGAATGCACTCTCTTTAGTCAAATTGTGGTGAATCATTACATTTAAGGACATGTCCAAGTCACACAATTTTGACTCTTCGTCCCACAACTTGTTATACTACTAGCATTTTGATCTCTTATGTGACATAAGGTAGATATTTTAATGGACTGCGAACTCGTTAGTATTCTTTGCCATTGATATTTTTAATATTTTGCTTCACCAAATGGATGAAGCCTTTTGTACTCCATTTCCATTTTGTTAATGAGGAACTAGTCGTTTGTAATAAAAGCTTGATTGCTAAATTCTGAAGATGATAGATATTCTTGCTAAAGTAGTTCTACAAGTCAATCACTTCCATGTTATTATCCTTCATAGCATCTACATTTGCATACACTCCCTTTGAAGTTACAAGCATAAAATTCTTGGTGGGATGCTAGTGCAATTGTAGGGTTTGGGCACATCTTGTTTAGGGCTTTCTTTTATCTAATAATTTTTCTTTGGTTCTCTTTTTCCCCATTTAAGAAATGGAAGGAATCCCTAATGGAGAAAATAAGTCAATGAAACTCAAAAATATGAGCATGAGTATCAAAATCATGAGCGACTAGGGCATCTTCTCCCTAAAAGAAAAATAAACAATGGTATGGTAACAAATTAAAGTGGAGTTAAGCCCAAAACTTTTAAACCCTTGACAATGAAGTAAAGTTCGACCCTAGAGAGGAAGATAGAGAGCAGGGGAAACCACAACAAGAGGCTACTCTATAATTTAAGGTCTAATAATCAATAATAAGATGTAATGGTGGGAACTACACAGAGTTATTGTCAAGAGCTCAAGATCTCGAGATAATGTCTAGATGTATCTGTTTTCGAAGTAAGAAAGTTTCATAAGAGACCTGAAAAGAAGAGCTTGAGCTAGGCCAAGTAGAGGTGAAAACCTTGAGAGGATTGATGCCTAAGTTCAACATCAATATCATAACATAAAATACAAGTAAAGCTAAGGGAGAGAAGGCATACCTATCTCCATCTTATCAATGTGAAGGAATTGATGTAAACCTTGATGATGTAATTCAAAAATGCCTATTGTTGAGGGGGGCTAGCTATACAATCCTAGGAGGAGTGATGGAGTGAGGGGGCCTATTTGTCCTAATTTTGGGTGGAAGAATCTCACAATGGAGGTATAGCTTCCCTACAAGCCTTTGTGGGCATACTATGAAGGTGTGACTTTGAGGTCGCATATAGGTGATGCGCTTGCTAGCCTTGTGGGAAGCAATCCTTTGTCTCACATATCTATTACTGCATGAATCTAAGGTGTGGGACTTTGCTTCTTAGTGCCTCAACAATTGAGATAAGATGGAAGAAAGATGTAACGAGTCTAACGATACCGGACTTTGAGAGGCCACAAGATAACTCTTGTCTATGGATAATTGTGTTACGAACTTGATGGTGATTCTTATCCAAATCTCAATGGAAAATTCAAATTTGAATTGAGTTTTATCATCAATAAACTTGAATGTTAACCCAAACCATGTAACTTAGTCTCGGGGATGGCATTGCTAATATATTTTCTCAGCCCTAGGGATGTGGTGTCTTGATTTGTAGGTTATAGGAGCAAACCCAGAATTGAGTGAATCTTCATGCCATAAACCAAATGGCACTAAATGTTTTCAGGATGGAGAATGAGACCATCCTCTAGCTCGATCAAATGCTCGTGATTAAAGCCATCTTTGGGCTAAAGAGTTAGAGGAGGGCATGCCTAAGTGCTTTGGATATAGCTCCACGAGATATCATCTCTAACTTCCCTGTTGGTCTCTTCTTTAGTGGGGAGATGATCAAGGTAGTAGAAAATAGAAGATAAAGAAATCATAAGTTATTATTTGCTCCATATGGGTCGCCTACCAAGTTGCAGGAAACGTGGTACTAGGCCCCATACCAGTGTCATATTAGTCAAGAAACTCGAAAACGTGTTTGGTACCTGGAAACACGTTTTCGACCGTACCACCTCGTTTCATGTGGAGGAAACGTGGGTGGTATGGCTGGAAACACGTTTCCATGTCGCAACCGTGTTTGTACATTGCGTTTCCTCGAATTCTCATTTTTTGCCAAAAAAAGACCCAGTTAGCTTAATCAATGGGTTAAGTTGTTTTTTAATGGGTTATTGATGGCTTAGGAAACCTCTAGAGGCCTCTAAAAGTCTTTTTTTTAACAGAAGGAGGATTTTACCTCACTCATCTCACACAACGATTTGAGTTAGGGAGAGTTACTTGAGGAAGCCAATTTGAAGACACTAAGCTATAACATTGTGCAAATCAACTTATCCCATGTTTTTGTTCTGTGTTGATTGCTCACATTTTGATATATGCAGCATTATAACCTCATACATAAAGGCTGACTTTGAATACATATTGTATTGCCAAGGTTTTTTTTTGGATATTACTACTTGACAACTTACATTATGTAATCATCTATGACAATTATTAATGATATAGAGATGGACTTATGTGTAAAATGTAATGTTAGATGCTTTAAATTATGATTTATCACTTGTCATTTATGTTTCACATTTATTTTTTTAATGTGCTTGCTAATCTATCTATCTATCTATCTATATCGCGTGTCCCTGTTTCCTAAATTCTGGGGGGTTGTGTTTCAAGTCCGTTTCCGTTCCCCTGTATCATGCAACTTAGGTAGCGTATATTCCTATAAATCATTATGAAGTCACCAAGGATGAGATTGCTATTGTTATCTTGAGAAAGGCCCTAACTAATAGGATTTTGTTGGGCTAAAGGAGACAATTGAGAGTTCCACACATGCTTTCTTAACATCCAAGATTGGCGAAAATTCCATAGAGGGAAAAAAACTGGGAATGCACTCCTATCCACAAAATTATGCTGAGCATGAAAGGGAGAAACAACCTCATCATGGGATAGCTCAAGTAAGTAGGCATTGTCTTACTGATCTGCTACTATCTACGCCAATATCTCTAATATTTGGATGATGCATAGAACTCCCATGGACCAAGGTGAAAAGAAGGATGTGATAACTCCAGTAAATCTAGAGGAGCAACACAAGTGCTGCCATCCAAAGGTAACCACCTCTTTGAGAAACAAGGCATAATATCTCTAGTTAGGACAATGGAAGAAGGTAGAGAGGGGTGCCCTTTTATATTTGTAAAGGTAGTGTGAACTCCCATGGAAATTGTGATAAATGTGACACTTGAAAATGAAATGTTACTCATTATAGACCCTCCTGTAGGGAACATAGTTTGCAAGCCCCAACTTCCCAAGGGATAGGGTGGTCTATTTCAACTCATAACTTGTGAGGTAACACCCTCAATCGGTGAAGAGAGATCCTAAGATATGTGACCAATGCTGTTGTAGATAGAATAAACAATAATTTCATCACTAATCTATAAGAACTGTTTTTAGTAGAAGCTAGCTTGGGGCTGAAAGGTTGAGGTAGAGAAACCCAACTAACTTGGATCAATTGCCAAGAGATGTTGTTCCTAATGGCCTTATTAATCTTACCTTTGAGGGTGAGAAGGTAAGGAGGGCATCCAAACAATACTTAAAGGGAATGGGAGATCATCTATGTAGATATGCATAGATATAAAAGGCAGTGAGAACACTCTTAGGTATTGTGATAAATGCGAGGCCTGCAAATTAAATGGTCCTCAAGGGAACACAATTGCAAGTCCTAACTTCCCAAGAGATATGGTGATCTTTCTCAACTTGTAACTTGTGAGAAAACACCCTCAGTTGGCAAAGAGGGATCTTAAGACCATTTGACAAATGCTGCTGTATATAATCTAGATTAACAATATTATGATTGATAAAATGTAATAAATATTCTGTGTAGAAAGATAGCTTGAGGCTAAGGGGCTTTGGGGGAGAATCCTTGTTAGCCCTCTGTAATATCCCAGACCGATATTTTACTTATGTATTGCTTGGCTATGGTACTTGCTTATGCGTTTAGGGTTTTAAGATGTGAATAACATATAAAATCGTTTTCACATGCAAACGTAGAGTAGTGCACAAATCCCATATATGATAAAGATTCATATATATAATGAAACAACTTCAATTACAATGCAAAGACATACCAATTATAATAGTTGGGATTGTTGACCAATATAAAAAAGACATGCACGCCATGCATCCAACACAACTCTAAAACGTGATGCCTTCTCCATCTAATTCGCCCATGCAAGATGAATACATCCACCCTTGATGATTGATCTTTCGTAACTGCTTCAATACTTGGAATGGAGTGCTGAAACTTCCTAGATAATGGAGTATGGTCCTTCTGAAAATTTTGGTGTGCACATGCGGAACTTCTGAAGCTTCTAAGGTCAATAGCGATTTGTTTCTTCAATGTAGGGGGTGCCCTCTATCCCACACGATTTTGCATGTATCTACTTTGAATCTGCAAGAGAGGTCTCTGAAATCACCAGGTAGGATAATATGACCCTTCTGATGATAACAAGAGAGACATGCAAGAGACACAAACTCTTTCAATGATGTAGCGAATTGTTGCCCATTGAATGTGTCCTCTTCATGCTGCTGGAGTTCGAAGACATAGATTCTTATGCCTGGATATGCTGTTGCTCCGATGATAGAGAATAGCTGTGAATTGCAAGGATAGACCTGGATGATCTATCTCCCAAAGTGATTAGGGCAGATAAGTTTTGCTACCGAAAATACTTGCTAGCTGGGGACCCACACCCTCAACCCAACTTGCTGTTGCTGCTGCCATCGAGCTCTTGAAACCAATCTCAAAAGTGAATAATAAACTTAGATGCCTTTTTGGTTTGACTTATCTTCTTATATAGCTTTTAGGGTTTGCATAACTTAACATTTGCATGCATGCAAATCTAATTGCTCGTTGACGCATGCAAGGTGAAATAAGGCCCGCATGCTTGTTGATATCTGCTCCAATGGCCTTCCATAATCTACTGATGATCTAATAACACTGAAGTGATGTTCCCATCTGCACCTAGTGATATTAGTCCTCAGTTATTCCCTTTTCTTCAGTACCCACTTGAACTTATGGGAATTAAATAGGTTAAGGAGTGTCTCTAGGTGATTTAATTAAAAGAGCACATTGCACCCTTAGCATGTAGGGGTGACTTGACAATCATTGCCTATGTAATCTTCCATCACATTCAATCGTTCCACAGATGAGATCTAAGGTACGAGGGTGGATATTTTCGAGAGACACTTTCAACTTGCTCAATCCACTATGATATGTGCTAGAGATAGATGGGGACATTTAGTTGACACCAATGTTTTGACATATGCTCTCTTCTTGAGTTATGGTCAACACTTTCTTATGTGTGAACATGACCATAGAGGGTCTATGGGGTTACTCTATAATGGATCGTGTATCCTAGATTTTTGTTTCATGTCTAAGGATGCATCATGGTGTGGTTATAATTCTTCATTAGATTAAGTGTATGACCTTGCGGGTTAGTTGTCCCTACAAATTTAAGTAATTGTGATCATTTCAAGTCATTCATAATATTTTACCTAGCCATTTTTCATCCCATGTAACTTCACTAGCCATTTAACCCATTTCCATCATATCCCCCTTTTGCAATTAACTTATTACATGTCGTGGTCTAAGGTCTCTATACAATTCCTATGTACTATGCCTAAGTCAAAGTCAAAGGAGCGAAAGTACTTTAAGGGAAATGGAGTTAAATGATGATTGTGAGCAATTCCTCCTTGCAAAAACCATGATCCTTATGTCCAAGCTTATCAAATCCAAATCTAGAGAAAATGACTTGTTAAAATAAAGGATCAAAAAATTGGTGCAAGAAATCTTTTCCCTTCCAAGGCATGCATATGGAAGAAAAATCATTAATCCATGACACTTGAAAGCCAAGGGGTAGACCTTGTTAATCCAAAAAATCCCTCAGTAAGCTCTACATGACCTACACCACTTAAAGACATCCATTACACTACCCTCATTTGACCCCCACACCCATGCAAAGGCTCAAAAACATGAAAAGGGCTTAAAAATCCCTTAAAAGAGCCACAATAGCTCTCATAGGGGATAAAACCTCCAAAAAGAGGCTAAAACCCCTCAAAGGAGCTTAAACCCCCAAAGGAGCTAAGAATTGGGCGAAAGGGACTTAAAGCCCTAAAAAGGGGCTTAACACCCTAAAATCTCAAGAAAAAACTATAAGTAGAGGGGTGGGGGTCACTCTCAAAAGACTCATTCCTTGCCTACCGTTACTCTGCCCGTATGAATGCCTTGAGGAGCCAACTCTCTCAAGCCATTCATCCCTCTCTCTCTTTTGCTCCATGAACTACTTCCCTTGTGTGTTGAGCTTAGCTCCACACCATTCAAACCAGTAAGGAGAGGTTGCTCCTTGAGGCAGGGTAGGGTGGCCCATCTTCCATTAAAAAGCTTAGGTATAATGAGATGCATGTTTTGTTTATTTTTATTTGCAGCTTAGATGTATGTGTAGTTTATTTCTAATAGTAGATTGCAGGTTCTCCATTGATGATTAGTTGCAGGTTTATTTTTTTGACGGTTTGTTGCAGGGTTGCCATGGATCAAAGCTAACCCTTCCTTGCAGGTTTTTCATTCACCAAAGAAACCCTACCCTTCCGTCCTATAGACAGAAGGTAGCCGTTTCTGCACGTAGCCAGGGTTTTCCCTGAGCTACAGATTGGCGACCATACCGGGTTGATCCCACGGGATCCCTGGACTTTTTGTTTTTAATCTTTTGCTTACTTAGTTTGATAGATCTTTGCTTATTTAGGTTGATAGATCTATTTCTTTCATTTTTGTTATTGTTTCGGCCACAGTACTAGTTACTGTTGGTCGTTCTTTGATTTGCAAATCGTTCAACTATGCAAAAGTGGTCGAACCCAATTTCTGAAAATTCACCTCTGTTCAGTCTCGTTATCTGCGCAAACAGTTGATCCATTTGCGAATCTTCCCGCGGGTAGGGGTAAAAGGGTCTGTTTTCGAAGTGGGTTTTCAACCGTTTGAGGTAATTCCTCACGGTTTGATCACAATCCATCCCGAAAAAACAGGTCCTCTACAGGTGCACGACCCATTTTTTTTACTTTGTATGAGCATTTTAATTTTTTGGGCTTGCCTGTTTGCTGCTATTTGGACTGTCAGTGCGGCTCAGTGGCCATTGTCCAGCTGCCTATTTCTTTTTGCAAACAATTTTTGTAAATTGTAGGTTGATTTGGTTAGTTGTTAATACATATGAATCTGTTTTAAGGCTTGAATAAATTATTGTAGGTTAAATTTCAGTTTTTAATAAGAATTGGAAATTAACTCCTTGCCTAGCCCTTCCTCCTCTACCTAGTCATCACCCTCCGGGGTATTCTGGGATAAGACGACGGGTGAAGCTCGTATAGTAATAGGCACTTCACTTGTGATTGCTTTAGACCACTAAAAACGGGTGACTTGGAAGGTAGAGGGGGTGATAGGCCCAGGGGGCCTCACGGTGTTCGCGTCCTCCTTTGTTGACCGACCTTGCACTTGGAGAGTGACCTGAGGATCTACAGATGGGCTTAGTCCCATTATGTTGAGAGCCCAACACTCTTTCTTGGGCGAAGAGGAATACAGGTGTAAGGCAGTCACCTAGTAAGTCTACCATAGTTCAGATTCATTAATGGCATGTTTCAAATTTTTTGTTCACAATTTACTGGTTTCATAACAATTTACCCATGTTGTAAGTTCTGTAACAAACCAGAAAATCTCTATGAAATAATCATAAACCATACAAGTAGCCACCAAGTGAATAACAAAAATAATAAAAAATACAATGGACATGCACATAACCATACCAAATAAGATAACCAAACTCAGTTCATGACGTTGAGCCAGCCAATAAAATCTATTAATTTACACTAATTCAAACACTTGCAGTTTTTGAGGACATAAGTCCCTGACTACCTTAATTGTGGGAAGTACTTGGGCTCAGCCCTGAAATTCATTGTGAGGAGTACCACGAGAACCCCAAAGTAGCTGGCCATTGAGAGGAATTGCCAAGTGAAACGAGCAACGACCCCTACCGATTGACTAGCACTCCTGTGAGGAAAAAGCCTAGCGCTGTCTCTTGGCAGTCTTGGTGGTCGAGTGACCACCTGAAAGCCAATAGGAAGCCACTAAAACTGGGGTCCAGAACGTCACGACCAGATTTCACCAACTGATTTACCAACCAGACACAATTGATCCCCCACAGTTTGGGTCCTTGAACCAACATCGTCGAGACCATTCTCGACGACCCTCTACACTGTCAGAAGGCCACACAACCTCTGACTCAGACTCAGACTCATATCAATCTGAGCCCAACTTACATACCGCACCAATACCCTTGCAGGTGGTCCTAGTACTGCCATGTTGACTGTCCTAACTCAACTGCCTCCACCGGTACTTACCAATCAAACTGCCCCGATTGTCATACTTGGGGCAGTGTCCCTTCCACTCACACTATTCCACCTGTCATACCTGGGGGCAGTGGCCCTTCCGCTCACACCATCCCACTTGCCATACTTGGGGGCAGTGGCCTATTCACAACCGTGCCACAAGTACCCCTAGTCATGCTGGGACATCATGTTCTCATGAACCCCACTACCATTGTAGGTCCTTCCCATGTCAACCTTGGGTCCAACCTACCTTTCATGGCACGCTTCAACTTGCTTGACTTGGCCAGGTTAACCAATGACCCTATTTGTCATCAAACCTTTTGGCCTCCCATGCCAACCAAGCTCCCCTTAGACATCCCCAAGTTTGAAGGGAAGGCAGGGGAGTGCCCCCAAAACCATATAATGATGTTTCACCTATGGTGCTCATCAAACAGCATCGTAGATGATTCGATTCGACTCAGGCTTTTCCAACGCACCCTCACAGGTGCCGCAGCCAAGTGGTACATCGAGCTACCACAAGCCAAGTACTCAGACTTTAAGTCCTTGGCCTTTATGTTCCTGCAATATTTCTAGCTCCCCGTCAGATATGATGAAGGGGTGGAAATCTTGCTATCTTGTCGCCAAAACACTGCGACCCACATAACCGACCACATCCATGAGTGGTGGCGATGTCGCAGCTTGTGCAAGATCAAGCTTGAACCTCCTATACACAACCTGCGCCACCGCAGCAGGCCCATGCACCTTCCTGGCCAGCACAACAATATTCGAGACATGCGATACCAGCCAGCCTCAAGAGCCATGCCTGCAACTATACGAAGCATTATGCACAGCTGCAACCACAACCCCATCCTCCTTAAAAACATTGTTGCCACCCATAGCTAAGGACGTCGCCTTCGAACGTCCCCAAATAGAGCAAGAGGCCATCTTTAAAGCCCAACAATTCGACCTCATTTACGCACAGTAGGGATACCTCTATACCATCATTCCAGACGCTCCCTGTGCATGGACCTCCTACCGGGATGCGTCGGGGGCATCTAATGCTGCAGATGGCATCATAGGCTCTGTTTGCCACCAAACACAACATCACGCGGCACCACCCATGATGCCTCTACACTCGAGCATCAGCTCTAGTGTTGCCTGCCCAAACCAATCTCCTGATTATTCAATAATGATATCTCAATCCAGAGCTACAACCTCCTATACACAACCTGCGCCACCACAACAGGCCCATGCACCTTCCTGGCCAGCACAACAATATTCGGGACATGTGATACCAGCCAGCCTCAAGAGCCATGCCCGCAACCATACGAAGCATTATGCGCAGCCACAACCACAACCCCATCCTCCTTAAAAACATTGTTGCCACCCATAGCCAAGGACGTCGCCTTCGAACGTCTCCAAACAGAGGAAGAGGCCATCTTAAAAGCCCAACAGTTCGACCTCATTTACGCACAGTAGGGATACCTCTATACCATCATTCCAGATGCTCCCCGTGCATGGACCTCCTACCGGGATGCGTTGGGGGCATCTCATGCCGTAGATGGCATCATAGGCCCTGTTTCCCACCGAACACAACATCACGCGGCACCACCCATGATGCCTCCGCACTCGAGCAGCACCCCTAGTGTTGCCTACCCAAACCAATCTCCTGATTATTCAAGAATGATATCTCAATCCGGAGCAACAACCTCCTATACACATCCTGCGCCACCGCAGCAGGCCCATGCACTTTCCTGGCCAGCACAACAATATTCGGGACATGCGATACCAGCCAGCCTCAAGAGCCATGCCCGCAACCATACGAAGCATTTTGCGCAGCCGCAACCACAACCCCATCCTCCTTAAAAACATTGTTGCCACCCATAGCCAAGGACGTCGCCTTCGAACGTCCCCAAACAGAGGAAGAGGCCATCCTAAAAGCCCAACAGTTCTACCTCATTTATGCACAGTAGGGATACCTCTATACCATCATTCCAGACGCTCCCTGTGCATGGACCTCCTACCGGGATGCGTCGGGGGCATCTCATGCCGTAGATGGCATCATAGGCTCTGTTTCCCACCAAACACAACATCACGCGGCACCACCCATGATGCCTCCGCACCCGAGCAGCACCCCTAGTGTTGCCTACCCAAACCAATCTCCTGATTATTCAAGAATGATATCTCAATCTGGAGCTACAACCTCCTATACACATCCCGCGCCACCGCAGCAAGCCCATGCACCTTCCTGGCCAGCACAACAATATTGGGACATGCGATACTAGCCAGCCTCAAGAGCCATGCCCGCAACCATACGAAGCATTATGCGCAGCTGCAACCACAACCCCATCCTCCTTAAAAACATTGTTGCCACCCATAGCCAAGGACGTCGCCTTCGAACATCCCCAAACAAAGGAAGAGGCCATCCTAAAAGCCCAACAGTTCGACCTCATTTACGCACAGTAGGGATACCTCTATACGATCATTCTAGACGCTCCCCGTGCATGGACCTCCTACCGGGATGCGTCGGGGGCATCTCATGCCGCAGATGGAATCATAGGCTCTGTTTCCCACCAAACACAACATCACGCGGCACCACCCATGATGCCTCTGCACCCGAGCAGCACCCCTAGTGTTGCCTACCCAAACCAATCTTCTGATTATTCAAGAATGATATCTCAATCCGGAGCTACAACCTCCTATACACATCCCGCGCCACCGCAGCAGGCCCATGCACCTTCCTGGCCAGCACAACAATATTTGGGACATGCGATACCAGCCAGCCTCAAGAGCCATGCCCGCAACCATACGAAGCATTATGCGCAGCCGCAACCACAACCCCATCCTCCTTAAAAACATTGTTGCCACCCATAGCCAAGGACGTCGCCTTCGAATGTCCCTAAACAGAGGAAGAGGCCATCCTAAAAGCCCAACAATTCGACCTCATTTACGCACAGTAGGGATACCTCTATACCATCATTCCAGACACTCCCCGTGCATGGACCTCCTACCGGGATGCGTCGAGGGCATCTCATGCCACAGATGGCATCATAGGCTCTGTTTCCCACCAAACACAACATCACGCGGCACCACCCACGATGTCTCTGCACCCGAGCAGCACCCCTAGTGTTGCCTACCCAAACCAATCTCCTGATTATTCAAGAATGATATCTCAATCCGGAGCTACAACCTCCTATACACAACCTGCGCCACCGCGGCAGGCCCATGCACCTTCCTGGCCAGCACAACAATATTCAGGACAGATGACCGGATTTGTGGCACTACCAGCCCCCCAAGTTTACTATGCACCACCAGTGCAAGCCGTTCAAGCCCCGACGACACCTCTGGGACAAGTGTTTGCTCAGCAGAATCGTCCCAACCCACCTGCCCCCAACAACCAACAGGGACAAGGCAGAAANAAGAGGCAACCAACAGCCTAACCCCCCCCCCGCAATGCCGCCAACCCGCCAGCCCAAAATCCCCAACAACCCAATCTGCCTCGACGGAACACCCCATTACGGACGAACAAACCATGCGAGCTGTGCAATGTCTATGGGCACTACACCCATGAATGTCTGCTTATGGGACGCATCGAAAAACTCCTCCATGATGAAGCCCAGCAAGGCAACAATGCGACTGCCCAAACACAACAGAGCCCAGCACCACCGGGCCCTCCTCGCATGGTGCTCCAGAACCCGTTACCAGTCCAAGGATTGGTAGCAACTGCACTCTTGCCCCAAACTGCTCCTGCAGCCCACCCTGTTCCACATCCCACGGAGACAGGAGTACACCAATTGCTAGTAGTTATAGCGGAGGAGATCAACCTGCAGACTAGGCGAAACCAATACGGATCTGCTACTGAAACCCTTGACACAGCAACAACATCCACATCCAACACTGCCAATGTTCCTCTTCACTTTCCGCCCCGCCCCCACAGGCTTGCGTCCCCTTCAGGCGCCTTGCCAACAACACTACTGCAAGGGCGACAGTTAACTATAGTATCGTCGATGACTTGGCCCAATCACCTACGACCATGTCGGCTCTTGACGTACTCAAAACGTGCCCAACACAGCGGGAAGCCTTGCTAGCCGCCCTTGGTGCCATAGACCCCTCTGACTCCAGATTAATCACATTTGATTTGGATCAAGGAGAACCAAGAATTCCATCGACCATCACCTTCCAGATCCTGGCGTCAATTCGGAATTTGGTTGTGCACCGGTGCATCATTGATGAGGGGGCATCCACTTGCGTCATGCCAACCTTGGTTTGGAAAAAACTCAGGTCCCCCATCTTGCAGTCGTCCACCACCACGTTGCGTGCCTATGATGGCCATCCCACAAGAGCCCAAGGCATCCTCCCGCACGTCCCCATCTCTTTAGGCGGGAAGACCATCCTAATTGACATAGAAGTCGTCAACGCTTAGTTAGACTACAACCTTCTTCTAGGACGTAGCTATATGTACGTGATGAGAGCTATGGCATCTACCGTCTTCCGCCAAATGATGTTCCCAAATGATGGGAAAATCGTGATTGTCGACCAGTTGACTTACCATGATCCACAAGCGCCAACAGCACCAGCTAACGTTATTCCCACTATCGACACCATAGTCGACAGCATCACCACCCCCATCATACTGAATGTAGGCCCAGGGTTGTTCACCGACACCTCTATGACAGCTTCCTTCCCCTTAGTATCACCACCATCTTCGCCAAGTGATACTGCAGATTTGTGCATGTTGTCGTCCAGCACTACTGCACCACAACCCCATTCGCAGCCGCAACCCCATCCGCAGCCGCAATACCATCAGCAGTCGCAACGTCATCCGCAGCCGAAGCATTATGCGCAGCCGCAACCACAACCCCATCCTCACATGAAACCATCAGGGGGTTTATGGGCTCCTCCCCAGTCCACACAATTCCCTTCCTATTTCCCCCACTGGGTGTCATGAGTAAGCCAATAATGGCTACCTTAAACTTACCCAATTTTACATTGGGGATTTCCATGTGGTACCTTGATCCATCGGCCCAACCTTTGACGCCCCAAGTAGTCTTAACTCCGGTACAACCCTTTGCGGTCGAATCTCATCCTCCACCCAGCCAGCAAAAACCAACCAACGCACCTGCACCCACTCCGCCCCACCCAAAAAGGCCCAGGGGCAAAAATGCGAAAGCTACCTCTGAACCTCAACAGATCCCGCCTTGCGCCGTCTGTGAAGAGCAAGGCCATGCAACTCAAAATTGCCCTGAGGTTCCCCTAATCCGTGCACATTTGGATGCCATGGATACAACAAAAGCCTCCCCGTGGTTGAACTCCCAAGCAGGCCAATAGTGAGAAACAAGTCTTTGAGAACAAACCATGCTTGCGCCCTTTGCGGATTGTATGGACATTATTCTCACCACTGCCAGGACTTGTCCCAATTTCGAACAGCCCTAGCTAACCTCCGACAACATGCGCTTGAAACCGAGATCACTCTCATCGAAGAAATCCACCCCCCGCCTTCTTCTTCAGATACCGTGTCCATCTACATGGTGTCCAGTTCCACCGACCCACTTATCCCTGCAATCACCGACAGCTCCTCCAACCTGTCCCATCATTGCTTCTGCAACGACGAGGAGATACTGGAGGCCTTAACTGCTCCGGAATACCCTTGGGACTATAGGCCTTTTTTTGTGGATGGGTCACTGCCCCTAGGTATGGCAAGTGGGACGGTGTGAGTGGAAGGGCCACTAGCCCCAAGTATGATAGGTGGGACAGTGTGAGTGGAAGGGCCATTGCCCACAAGTATGACAGTTGGGGCAGTTTGATTGGTAAGTACCAGTGGAGGCAGTTGAGTTAGGACAGTCTACATGGCAGTACTAGGACCACCTGCAAGGGTATTGGTGTTGACTTGAGGTATGGACATGGGTCCACTGCCAATGATCATTCCAAAAAATGGATCCGGGTTTGCACCACCCATGGGGCTAGATGGTGCAGTATGTAAGTTGGGCTCAGATTGATATGAGTCTAAGTCTGAGTCAAAGGCTAGAACTTGGAGAATAAAGTTGCTCTTGTTAAACTTCTGTCTATTTCTTTTGTGTTAGTATATTTGGGAAATATTGTATAAGTAGATTGAAGATATAGATGTTTAATGTCTAAGTGGGGAATTTTTCTTCAACTGATGAACTATGTATGACAAGGTTGAGGTGATCTCAATTTAAAGTTTAGCTTGTTTTACTTACTAAGTAACTTTATTTTCAGTTCATGATATATTGGTGCTTGTAGTGGAATTTTTAGACTTTGCATGCAAGTTAACTTGGGGAATTTTCAGCTCTCGAGTTCTTTTTTAAGTTTGAAGAGAAACCACATTTAGCTATCAAAGACTAGCACAAGGGCTTGAGCCTTTCTACCCTCTCCTACTCTTTTATCACCAAATATTCTCTTGCTTCCTTTATTACTCCATGCCCTTTCCTCAAGCAACAAGGCAGTGTTCAAGAGACTCGAGTCTTTCTTTTAGCCACTCAAATAATTTCTTTTCCTTAATTTTTTTTTTCAAAATCTGGAAGTTAGTTTTATCTCACATAAGATTGGGCAAAAGATAACTAAACCAAACACTCTTTGAGGGCCACACTTCATGGGTAAATCTTACATTATGGTACCCTTTGTTTTCTGGTTACAATACATTTTATTCGTTTCACTTAAAGCAATTAGGTGCTTGTCCTTTTCAGCAATTAGGTGCTTGTCCTTTTCAGCACTTTGGCATTCAACTTATTCTATTTAAGTTGCTGAATTTTTTTATTGTTATTAACCACATTATTACAGCTCCATCGCTAAGATTTATTAACATTTTCACTTCGTTGAGTGTTTTTGGAATTAACTACTTTATTCCATTGGCAACCCAGCAATAGAATACAGGTTTATATTTTCTTGAGTTATTTTCAGACTCGCTCGCGACCATTTTTATTTCTTTAAATTAGCACATCTAATGGTTTCAAAACTTTGTTATTGGTTTCAACTTTAAAGAAATTCATTTTCATTGTTGGTTATTTGCTCTTAATTCATTACTCATCTTACTACAACAATGTTAACTTGATCAATACTTCTTAATTGCATACACTTCACATGGTTCATTTCACTTCTCATTTCATTGTTATTGATATTTTTTTTTTGCAACAAGTTATTATTTCTGTGGGAAAATCAACTTATGGTTTGTTTTGGTTGCTTATGTATTTTTAATAAGTATTTGAGTCAGTATGATTTTTGAATCTTTGGTATCTTTTGGCTTCTCTAACTCATTGAATTACTCTAAATCCATCCATAATCCAAATTATTTTCCTCATTTCTTGAACTTAGTTGCCTATAGGGATTCCCTTCTTGTGATTTGTCAAAAGTGAAGGGAGGTATTTGCTAATACTTCCATGGTTGCACATAGCTACACCCTAGTGAGGACCTTGCACTTTAAGGGTGCTAGTTTTTGTGGCAACAAGCCCAACTAACCTAGATCAATCGTGGAGACATGTCCCTAATGGTCCTATTAATCTTCCCTTCATGGGGGAGAAATAAGGAGGGGCATATGAAGAGTACCTAAAGCGGGGTTGGGGATCATCTATGGTGTTAGTTTTTGTACCTAGGAATTTGTTCCCTAAGTGACTTTTTGCCTAAGTCACTTAGAAAAGGAAAAAAGGTGACCCTCACATTAAAAGCTACTTAATGAGACTTTATAAAGTTAAAGTCACTTTTTGATAAATTTAAGTGGGTGAGTAAATTTATTGAAGTGATTTAAATAAATGTGATTTTTACTCTCATTGAATCTTAGCCATTGGATTGGATCTTTCTCCACCGTTGGATTAGATTCCCACTTAGGGTTTAGACAAAAAGGGTTGAGGGAGGCAAAACACTTTCACTTTTCATTTTTCAGGAGAAGGAAGAAGAGAGAGCTGAAGGAGTTGAGAAGAGGCACGAATTCCGAGACAGGGCTGAGAGTGATTTTCAGTGGGCACGAAAACCAAGACCATTAATTGCTGGCACGAGTTTCGAGGTGAAGGTACGAGCAGGCACACATTTCGAGACAGTAGTACGGCCAGCATTTATTGTGCACAGAAATCGAGGTGAAGTACGACCTCATTTATTCCAGCCGTACAGTATGGTTTCAGCATGGTTTTTGAGGACTGTTTGGGCACGGAATTCAAGGCAGGGACAGGCACGAATTTCTAGGGAGCATTCTGTACTTTTCAGGCATAGTTTTCGAGGAGTACGGCAGCATTTAATGCTGTCCGTACAGTACAGATTTTCTGCTGTGTTTGGCACGAAAATCGAGGGCAGATTATTTCATCTTCTGCACAGAAATCGAGGCTGAGTTGCTGCTGGTTTTTGGCACATTTTTCGAGAAGAGAATTGCACAGAAAACGAGACAGTCTGCTGGTCAAATTTCTGGGTTGAGATAAGTTGGATTTTTGACTATAAATTAATGTCTGATTTTTTATCCTGAAGCATAATAAAATCTCTCTCTCTCTCTGACTGGTTTTTCCAGGGCTTGATTTGGCCAAAAATCTCTGAGTCTATCATTTTATGGTGTGATTGTTAAATGTGTTTTTCAGCCTGTTAGTGTTTTTACTGTGTGTTTAATTGTTCAGTAAAAATTTCATAAGTAACTTACAGCCAATGCGAAAACCGGCTGTAAGTGAAAACCACGAAATGTGACATAAACCAGCAAACAGTAAAACCCAGAATTTCTACATGGTATTAGAGCTTGGGGGCGGAAAATAGTGATAGTTTGCAGACACACAGAAATTTTCAGAACTCAGAAATATTTGTATTTTACCTTCTGTCAGTGAGCAGCACTTTGTTGGGTTGGTGTAGAGATGGCTACAGGTCTTAGATTGGAGGATAGGCTGGATGGGATAGGAAATTTTGTGCCGTGGAAGGCCAGAATTTTACTGATACTGGAGGAGAATGAGTTATGGCCGGATGTAGTTAGGAACACTACAGCTGACCTGATTGTCATTCCCGCATCAACAGATGCAGCAGCTCTATCGGCTTTCAACAAGCAGGACTGTAAAGCTAGGAGGATCATTTTAGATGCAGTTAAAGACCACATAATCCCTCACATTTCTAGCAAGACTAGGGCACACTTGATGTGGTCAACCTTGCTCAGTTTGTATGAGAGTTCCAATGAGAACAGAAAGATGGTTCTCAAAGAGAAACTCAAAAGTATAAAGATGAATGGGGGTGAGGGAGTCACAGCATATCTTACCAGGATTTCTGCAGTTTGGGATGAACTTGCAGCGGTTGGGGAGGTGGTAGAACCTACAGAGCTAGTACGCACAGCAGTGAATGGGGCTTTAAAGCCCTGGGGTGCATTTGTGCAAGCCATAGTGGGCAGAGAGAACTTACCTACCTGGGATAGACTTTGGGATGACTTTGTGCAGCTAAGAGACTAGGAGAGGTCTTGTACAGGGCAGTACATCTCACAGTGGGGTTGATGACGAGAATGTGGCTTTGGCAGCTAAGGGCAAGAAGAAGAAGGGTCCGAAGAAGGGTGGGGCCAAGCAGCAGCAGAGTGGGCAGAAGAAAGACTTGAGTAAAATCAAGTGTTATGCTTGTTAGGCGTTTGGGCACTATGCTTCTCAGTGTCCAAGCAAGAAGAAGAAGGGACAGGGATAGCAGACT
>LPNX011067016.1:0-39308 GCA_001517045.1 Pseudotsuga menziesii | reverse complement strand
CGTTGGATTAGATTCCCACTTAGGGTTTAGACAAAAAGGGTTGAGGGAGGCAAAACACTTTCACTTTTCATTTTTCAGGAGAAGGAAGAAGAGAGAGCTGAAGGAGCTGAGAAGAGGCACGAATTCCAAGACAGGGCTGAGAGTGATTTTCAGTGGGCACGAAAACCAAGACCATTAATTGCTGGCACGAGTTTCGAGGTGAAGGTACGAGCAGGCACACATTTCGAGACAGTAGTACGGCCAGCATTTATTGTGCACATAAATCGAGGTGAAGTACGGCCTCATTTATTGCAGCTGTACAGTACGGTTTCAGCACGGTTTTCGAGGACTGTTTGCGCACGGAATTCAAGGCAGGGACAGGCACGAATTTCTAGGGAGCATTCTGTACTTTTGAGGCACAGTTTTCAAGGAGTACGGCAGCATTTAATGCTGTCCGTACAGTACAGATTTTCTGCTGTGTTTGGCACGAAAATTGAGGGCAGATGATTTCATCTTCTGCACAGAAATCGAGGCTGAGTTGCTGCTGGTTTTTGGCACATTTTTCGAGAAGAGAATTGCACAGAAATCTAGGCAGCATATGCACGGAAAACGAGACAGTCTGCTGGTCAAATTTCTGGGTTGAGATAAGTTGGATTTTTGACTGTAAATTAATGTCTGATTTTTTATCCTGAAGCATAATAAAATCTCTCTCTCTCTGTGACTGGTTTTCCCTGTGGGGGTTTTTCCAGGGCTTGATTTGGCCAAAAATCTCTGAGTCTATCATTTTATGGTGTGATTGTTAAATGTGTTTTTCAGCCTGTTAGTGTTTTTACTGTGTATTTAATTGTTCAGTAAAATTTTTATAACTTACAGCCAATGCGAAAACTGGCTGTAAGTGAAAACCACGAAATGTGACATAAACCAGCAAACAGTAAAACCCAGAATTTCTACATATGGAGATACTCATAGACTTGGAGAGAGCATCAAGACTACAAAAGTATTGATACCTCAGAATACTGCATCAGTGCTGCCTGATCTTCAATTGTAAAATACTAAATTCTTTTTGAAAGAATTCAAATTGGTTTTCTTACAACTCTCAAGTGGTTTCATCTGCCTTGGGTGGCGTTGATGCAGGTCCTTTTGGTTGCTTTGCAATTTGGAAAGGGCATCCACAGAGTACTTAAGGGGACTGAGAGATAATCTATGGAAATATGCACAGATCAAAGGCAGTGAGAACTCCCTCGGATACTGTGATAAATGTGAGACCTGCAAATTAAATGTTTCTCATGGGAACCTAGCTTCCAAGTCCTAACTTCCCAAGAGATCTGGTGATCTTTCTCAACTCATAAGTTGTGAGAAAACTCCCTCAGTTGACAAAGAGGGATCCTAAGGCCTTGTGGTCAATGCTGCTATATACCACTATAGATCCATTTTAAACCCGGATCTATCAAGCACCAAGAGGGATTCAATTTCTTGAGTAGTAACTTTTTTACCTTAAGTTTTTACACGTTGAGAAAAATTTACATTTTGAGAAATTTGGTCCCTTCTTGGTGCTTGATAAGCACCCAGTTTAAAATGGATCTATGATGGTTTTCATTTTTTACTTTATAGGCCGACATATATATTTTTAATTACTTTTTGTTTGGTTTTAATTTTTTATTTTTTGAGCCGACATGAATTTTTTAACTACTTTTTATTTTTGATAATGTCACGTTAAATAACATTACGTGACATCTCACTCATACTGGGCTGTAGAGCACCTCGCTCCTCTCAGTGCAATCATCTGGATAAACAATATTACCATCAATAAAGTGTAAGAAATGTTCTGAGCAGAAGGCTAGCTTGAGGCTGAGAGGTTTTAGAAGGAGAAGTCCAACTAGGATGGATCAAGGCCCCAGGTTGGCTGCTTCTGTGAATATTGTGGATTGGCTGCCTCGTTGAAAATAAAACATCAACTATTGAATCGAATAAGCCATCTGACATGATGATGAAAGAGTTATTTACAAAATAGGCAGTGTGCCTAACTTATAAAATAGATATTAGAAACCAAAAGCACTAAAGGGAGCTAAAGTAGTAAAGACTATGACAAGTTTAAAAAAAAGAAAAATCGTTATTCTAATTGTACTAACTATGCGGTTGTCTTCCCTGCCACAAGCAATTTTTGCTATAAGTTCCCTTGATCTAATACTAGGTTTAATCTGGTAACCTGTGGGACAAGCACACCACATCACTGTGGATATCCTAATCATACGGGAATTTCAGAATAGTTTTTTGTTTTCTTTTCTTTTGAAAGTATGGTTGAGTTATATTTCTCACTAAGCTGCACCTCAGTACAATTTGTTTCAAATTCATATTGTTTTATATTGGGCGATTCTAGGTATATCGTTGAGTAGCCAACCCAGACTTTGCACTTGACAACGTATTAAACAGTTCCTATTTATTTTGATTGACAGAAGATTTCTGCAAATATATAAGAATATATAGTGTATAATAAAATGATTATTACAATGAGCCTTCTGACGGTATACTTATATGCATTGACTGGTCACAAGGTGAAGGGGTATGGTTCCTTTGACCTTTCATTAGCCTAATTCTATTATTATTATTATTACTGTTATGTTTATGATGTTTATAACAGCCAAGTGGAATCCTGTGTAGTCATGAGTTAGCTAGGCATTTTCTTGATTCTTCTTTACATGAGTTCAACTGTTAGTTTTGATCTCATAGTCACACCTTTCCCATCACAGGGTTGGAGAGAGGTTTGTACTGTCCTATTTCACAAAATGCCAAAAAAGTACTATTTTTGAAAACAGTACTTTAGATGATACTCATTATTGTGCTTGGTATTTGTTACACATAAGACGATCCTTTAAGAGTTATAAACAACATTGAAAGAATGGTCCCTTGGGAAGGGAGCAAGAGAGGATGACAAATGGAATTTTGTTATTTGGAATAAAGTACTTTTACCAAATCATATGGGAGGATTGAGTATCAGAAGATTGGAAATGCTTAACACCATTCTAGTATCCAAGATGTTTTGGAGGTTATGTTAAAAGATGGCCTATCCAGGGTAAACAACTGTACACGATCAAGTGTTTCAGGAAACGAAGAATGAAGGACTGGAAAGCTTTTGGGATTATTCATGGACATAGGACCACCATTGAAGGTTAGGGAAGAGTTTGGGGATCTAAAGTAAATGTCTCAAGCGAAGGATGAGAGAGTAAAATATGTTTGGATTAAAAGTGAGGGTCATGTAGACTCTACAAATTTAGATTGTAGATTTAATTAGTTTGGTCTTCGGATATTTCTCATGATGATTAGAGGATATTGCGCAAGATCTCAAAGAAAGATGTGTTAATTCAGCCATTAACTTGATGCGGAATTGGCCTAAAGAGGAAAGACAATCAGAAAGACTTGGTTTTATTTGTTGAATATATGGTTAGATAAGACAATAAATATTTATTAATGTCCAGCAATTGACCACAAAAGTAGGTCAATGGGACTAAATAGGTTACATTCAGTGTAAATACAATGCGAGCGTGAAAAAGCATCTCTTCGATCAATATGAAAACAGAAAAGATAGAGAATAACACGTCTGACTAAAAACTAAGATTTGAACAAAGATGCAAGTACAATTGCCTCAAAGGCAAACAGAAGAGAGGATGCCAAAGATTTGTTAGTGGGAAATGCAAATCAAAGGAACAACTTTGGCTAAAGATTCAAGTAATAATCAAAGAAATCATAGAAGTCTTGGAAATATTAGAAGATTCTGTATCATGGGAGGAAGATGAAAGGGCTTGATCCAAAGTTGAAGCCTAGAAAATGCACTCATAAGTATTACCAAGGGTTAGAAAGAACAAGGCTCCAATAGGTCAGTGGAAAAATGGAAAACTCCATAGAAGGGTGGATTAAGTTTGAATTTGATAGAGTATTTAAGTAGAATCTGGTAAAGGAAAGGAGTGGGTCTTTTCATAGATGATAAGGGAAAGGATTGCCAAATCGTTGTAAGGGTCAAAATTGAAATTTTAAACTTTGATAAAGTAGTGAAAGCTTACTGGTGAGGAGATTTCAGGAAAACCAACTTTCGGTTGATATAGTTTAGAAAATGAGTTTATAAAGTTTATTCTCCAAAATAAAAATATTTTATACTGTTGCCACTAAAGAGAAATGCCTAGTGTTGGTGAGGATCAAGCTCCCAGAAGAATTGCAGATGAATGTGAAGATGACAACCTCTCATGGTTGAATTTGGAAGCCTTGCATTGGAATTTTTGTTCATAAGCTGTTTCCTAGACGATTTGTAGGTTGAGGTGATAGGTAACATGAGTCTTTTAAGCCACAGAGTGAAAACTATAAGATTCAACTACAACTGCTACTTTGCTCATTGATGCCAATATGTCATGACAAGCTTCGCTAGGAAGAGCTCTGCGAATGCGCTGAATATTGCTCTATTTGGATTGAAGTTTGTAAAGAAAGCAAAGAAATAGGTATTGACAAAGGTTGTTTGTTGGTTGTCACAATAGGAGCTCTCACATTTGGTCTTATGTTATCGCACGAAGCATTTTTTCTAATTCCATTATTATTAGTATATGATGGAGGCACCTATGAATCTTATGTGGGTCGATATCAAAACATTGTGTTGAAATGCTCACATGTGAAATTGACCAAGTTGCATTTTTGAATTTGTATTGGGCTGTTCATTTCTAATGTTATTTGGACTGATTGTTCATTCCTAATGTTATTTGCTCTTGTAGTGAAGTATTAGGTGTCTAATTAGTTTCAATACCTGATCTGTTGATGTCCTCGATATCGTATCTATATTAGTTGAATTCTGTTTATACTTTATAGTACTATAGATTCTAGAGTAATATATAAGCCAAGATTCCAGAGAAACAATTTTTTGATGAGATTTAGATACTTAAAATGGTTTATTAAGATTAAATTAAACCCACTTTGAGAAGCCTTTTCAACCCTCTAATACTGCAATATATATTTTGCCAGGTTTAAGTGTGTGGACTTGGATGGTAATGGTGTACTAACACCAAATGAAATGCAATTCTTTTACGAGGAACAATTGCATCGCATGGAATGCATGGCTCAAGAGCCAGTCCTTTTTGAGGACATATTATGCCAGATGGTGGATATGATTGCCCCCGAGGTAACTACTAACTAGTACTGATTCGAGGAATTTTGTTCAAAATATGTCAATATGATCTTAAGCAATATGGATATGAATATTCTTTGATTCACTCCTTTTTAATATCTATGATGCAGAAAGAATGGTTATTTACTCTACGGGATCTGAAGAGATGCAAGTTGTCAGGAAGCGTTTTTAATATTCTTTTTAATCTTAATAAATTTATGGCTTTTGAAACTCGAGATCCATTCCTTATCCGTCAGGTAAATTATATCCTGTTCTACAATATTGGTTCTATTGTTACTTGTCAAGGATAGATTGTCTTATCAAGCCACAATAAAGTTTCTATATAAGGCAGCAATGTTTAATCGATATATTTATGGGAATAAGCAGGAACGGGAAGATCCTACTTTGACAGAGTGGGATCGGTTTGCACACAAAGAATATATCAGATTGTCCATGGAAGAAGATGGTGAAGATGCTTCTAATGGCAGTGCAGAAGTCTGGGATGAATCTCTTGAGGCTCCTTTCTGAATGTGAGCATTCTTTGTCGACAGCATCAGCACGTTCAGCTGTTTCTGCATTTTGTCGACCATACAGGCTTTTTGCCTTCTGCTTTTCATGTAATGCTCCAGAATTTGAGTTGCACATGCATTTATGATTGGAATGCCTGCTAAATGTTATCGATGAATCTGATGTTATATGCATGAATGAATATTTCATTGGTCACTTTTCAAAAACTTTCTTGAGCATGTGAGGCAGGTGGTGTGATGATGATCACAGGTTAGCGCATGGGTGAGCTCCTTAATATGTGCTATTTAGTGTATTGAACGTGCTGGCATACATAAATTTCATTCAATCCTAGATACCAGAATATCTGGAGTTGTATTCTGGTAACTGGAAGGACAATTGGATGCCTGGAAATGAGAATATATAGAATGACTGCCTGAAAACAAGACGATGGAAATAAAATTGCCCTCGGAATAAATGTTGTAGGGAGGAAATACAAGCATATTATTAAAAGGATACAGCATACTGTGTTTGATTAAAATGATAAATGTTATGATTACTTGATTCTCTTTTCAAATTGAAACTCTCTTATCTGCGTTGTTTCCTTGCAGTAGTCTTGCTCCAAAATGGATGGAACTATGTCTGGATATTTAAAATGGTGGACCTGCAGATCCCTGGTGGGAATGGTTATCTTCTATTTCAGTCTACTGGACTTAGAAGGAATGTCTTGAGCACCATCATGCAGCTGTACACAAAGGTTGGTCAATTGGTAGATATTTTGCCATTCTGAAATAATCAGATGAAATAGAGGTTCAATGGAAGAGTATTTGAATCTTTTGTACAGGACTTGTATTTTTAATTTATTTTTAATTAAAGCCTGATCTTAGTTAGCCCGCACTTAGTCTCTGCATAGGTGATATGTTACAAGTTCTGCTAGAGGTTCAATGTTTAATAACCACGAGGTCTTTGAGATTGGCTTTTGAAAAGTTGGCTTTGTTGTTTAGTACCTTGTTGATTGCAAAGAGAGACGAAGGATCCACATATTTTATCTTGCCAGTTGTGTATGAATCAATGTTTTGCATTAATATGGTGGAATATTTAAGCCCCGTGAGAGATGAGGGTGTGTACCGTATTGTTTCTCAGCAGAATGTGGAAAGAATGGAAACCCTCATTACCTGTCAAAGAGAATGGCAGCTATGTAGTGAGGAATGTAGATAGCTATTCTATGGCAGATATTTTGCCAGTCTCATTACACTAAAAAAAACATCTGTATGGTCATTCTCCGTTCCGATTATTGCACATCATCATTATACTCAGAATTTTCATTGTTGCTTTGTTGCCAATTTAGCCTTCAGTGTATTCTCTTATCATATATGTAGTTGAAACATTACTCTCAATTACTTCAGGATTCAGCTGTGCATTTAGTTTTGCAGGTTTTCTATTGATTGGATATTACCTGAATATTTACTTCTTTGAGCTTGTCTTTAAATATTTTCGTCCCCTTTTCATGTAATATCTACCCTGCTTCTTGCACCGAGTGATTTGCTTCATGTGCCAATTTCATATATACCCTGCTTCTTGCAACGGGTGATTTTCCCCAAGAATGCAGTTTATTTCAAAATAGAGTAGACGTAAGAGAGAAAATAATACAACACGGTTATTGGTTTGTATCCAAAACTGCACCATGTCCGGGAATTCAAATTCCCTTGTGTCGTGGTCGTATGAAATTTTACAGGTAAATTTACTTTGTACATTCTTCTGGATGCATGCATTGATCTGAATCTGTTTGAAATTTGCTACAATTCTAAGATTAATGTATGGACGTTGCGACATGTTATACATTCCAGCCTGGTCCAAACTCAGGGAAAACCTTTCAGGGCTAGAGTAAATACTTCGTTACTTCCAGGCTTTCAATGGTGCCCCGAGTGTGCTTTTAAATTCAACTGTTTGTTCTTTTGTATGGCAATGAATGGTCCTGACATTAGTGCGACAGTTAAATGCTGCTTTGAATTTTTATTGTTACATATGATATTATTACGAGTTATAAAATTTCTGGGTCTTCTAATTACTTCACGATTATTTTATGTTTGCTCCATGGATATCACTCTTAGGATTTTGCTATTTACTGTAAAATGAAAGTATTTCATTTCTGTCTGCAGTGCTTGCCCTGTGATTACCAAAGTCTTTTTTGATGTTTTGGTCTTACTATATAAACCAAACACGTTTGGTCTTTAGGTGGCAGTATTTTCGTGATTAGGTAGACCGACAGCTTTAGCTCAATGAAAAACAGCATTTTCAAAGGGAACTTACTTCAGTAGCGACCGTACAGCGCCTTACTTAATAATTACAAGGATACACAATTAGAGACCCAAAAGTGCAAAAAAGGATACAAGTGAGAATACTAGAATTGATTTTTTCTTATATATTATAGAAATATTTTTTAAATCTTCTCTTAGCTCAAGCACTAAATGTTAATAAAAGTGACTGCTTCTGGCTTCGATGGATTTAAGACTGTTATAGTAGGCACTCGCAAGTTTTTGCTGTGTACAATTATATGCAACTACATGCTTATTCCAAGTTTATTGGTTACTAATAAAGCTGGCTTTAGAAATCATGATCAAGCCCCTGTAATACTAGCAGAAACGTTCGACTGAGGTCACCCCTTATTTATTTAAAACCGCTGTTTCCCAACTATTAATAAGATGAAGGAAATTGACTTGCCGTTAATATTTCCTGTCTTTCATCTTTTATATTTGGTATCTCCTGAAAAATTCGATTTTATAAGAGGATAAACTCACTAATTGACTGACGCCTCCAAAAATTACAAGTGATGGGTACTTTTTTTCTTGAACCAATCTACTCGCATATATTTTAAATATTAAAAAAGGAAAACCATTCGAGTTTTGCAAATATGGGACTTTGGTTGAACCATTTCACTCTTGTATTTGAATAAAAATGAAAGAGATAAACATTTACCCTCGAGTTTTGCAAATGTGAGACTTTTCTTGAAACATTCCACTCATATATTTTATTAAAATGAAATAGCCAAACATGAACATTTCGCAAATGTGAAGCTTCTACTCTACTTCTAATCTTTGAACCAAAATCAGTGTATGTTAAATAAAACTCCTACTTTACTTCCAATCGCGATTCAATTGTTTGTGTATCTTAAATAAAATGAACTGACCATTTAACTTTGGTAAACATGAGTTGACCCATCCACTTGTATGTTTCTAATGTAATGAAAGAGCCAAAGCATTTCACTTTTACATCTCATTTCTCCCTTGGAAATTAGTACATTATTTGATGATGCAGTTATTAGTGAGGTATACATATCACATTTGACTTTTATTTCTCGCCTCTCTTTTCAAATTAGTACTATTTATTAATGATGCAGTTAGTAGTGACGTCTTGAAATGTGTTACCAATATTGATGGTAGAACCACTGGAAATTAATGTGGTCTTCCCTCTGATCCAACCCAAGGGGCATTTTCTATAATTAATGTTCAATCAGGGTAGCCGGTTTGCTGTCTACATGAAAATTATGGGAAAATTATTACTCTAAAGACAACGAAGTAATATGATAAATATGAGAAATTATTATTCTAAGACTGAAGTAATATGATAAAAATTGCAGGTCATATGTGGTGGTGTTCGGCTAAATTGTGATGCATTAAGTTGTAGTGCTGCTACTTATTTGATCACATTTAGTATCATTTGAGGTTATTTTAGGTAAATTGAAATGTTATAAGTGGTAATAAATGAATGACCTCTCATAAAAAGTAAAATAATATGGATTATCTAAAAAAAAGAAATTAGATGTGCATGAGTAATTGTGAATGAGAGTCTTCAATATTCCATTAATGAGGATACAAGAAAAACAAGTGTTTACAGTTTCACACGAGTAATTGTGAATAAGAGTCTTCAACATTCCACCTGATGAGATTAAAAGAAAAAAAACAAGTACTTGAAATCTCATTGTTGAAATGTGGAATATGAAAATATAGAAGGCACTTTAGGATAAAAGGAAATCCAACTACATTGAAAAGGGAAGTATTTGAAGTTTCACACGAGTAATTGTGAATAAGAGTCTTCAACATTCCACATGATGCGATTAAAAGAAAAAAACAAGTAATTGAAATCTCATTGTCGAAATGTGGAATAAGAAAATATAGAAGGCATAGTGCACTTTAGGATAAAAAGAAATCCAACTACATTGTTGGGGAGAATAATAAATCGAAGTCCATGATTTCTCATTGACACCATTAGAATGGTTATTTAGATGTTTGAAGATATTCTCATTTTTTTTTAAATATCAAGCTTACCGTCTCTTTTGCAAGTATTGTTTCTTAAATGCTTAGTTTTTGAAGGCTATAATTATTGTAATAAGTATTCGCCATTTTGTGGCTATTAAGAACCTATTAAAGACACATCATAGATCCCAATGTGAAACAAAAAAAAAATGATAATGTTAAAAGAAAAATATGAATATTAATCACCATTACAATTGAATTGAGTAAACATACCATGGAATGTTTTGCATAATCTCTTATCATGGGATCCTTATTGAAGCAAGGTTGGCCGATCGGTACATAGTTAAGATTTTTTAGAATTTAGAAGGGGAAATTTTGTAATTGTGGCTATATTTCAACATATGTAAGATGCTTTTGATATGGTCATGTCTTAACGTATGCAAGTTAAAGGTTTACATATGTTGACTTGGATAATTCATTATTGAATAGATGAGTAATATTTCAATATTTTTTTTAAAAACATGAAATTTCATGTAAATAATTTCGTTAAAGTATAAATCTGGAGTGGTTTAATGATGCCACTTTAAATGAAGAGTTTTACAAGCAGCTTTGTTAATAAAGATAACTAATAAACATAAGACTTTTTAATCAGAGACTTTTTAAGAGACAATTGGACAAGGATAAGGATTTCTATTAAAAGAGAAGACGAGATAGATATAAATGGAGAAACATTCAAAGAGAAAAAGAGATAAATGATATGTGATATAAGAACTCTAAAATGACATATATATATTGTTATTCTTGGTAGGAACTACTCATCTAATCTCTTTATTGCAATGTCTTAGTCAAATTATGTGTGAATATTATGTATTACTTAATATTACATTTTAACTTTATGATATCACTTTATTTATTTATACTTGCATTCCCATAAAACCTCATTGTGCAATTAATTTTTCATTATGCAACAACTTAATTTCTTGAACTTATCTTTGTTGAGAGCCTTGTTAGGATGTGTCGAACTAGATTTTGTGGCTTGTTATAACTGAATTCTATATCTTTGTTATGCACTTGTTTTATGATGAAACATTAAGAAGGTTTTGCTACAAATTTGGACAAAGAAGTGTATATGGATTTAGATAATGAAATTTGTTAAGGTGTTTTTTGGTTAACCAAGCTTCATACAAAGTTTTTACCATGAGTTGCCTTTGTTTAGACTTCAATTCAACAAAAATAGTGTTGTTTGAATTGTTTAGGCACAAAACATTGAGATTGTGACCTTGTATCATATATCTAGTCATTTTGATTATTGAACGATTCTTTCTTCCAAGACACCAGTTTTCTTGCATTATGTTTGCAATAGAGCGTTTGAATATCATGTTGAGAGTAAAAATGGTAGAATGCCTTGGATTTGAAGAATGTTTTGACCATTTTCACTCTCAACCATTGCTTTTAATATTTAAAGGATTTAAAGACATTTCAGAAACTAAATCAATTTTTTTCTTGTAATATCATCAATAAACACAATAGAGGTCGAATACTCGAGTTGGCCATGGTCACCTTGTCATCAAATTTGGGACAATGTTGTTTTCGTGCTAAACATGCCACACAAACTCCTATCTCCTCATCAATTTGAGAGAATACACACCAAGTTATTTTATGAAGTAAATTGGAATCTAAATAATTTAATTGGCATACCTTCCATGCCAAAGGTGAATTTCTTACATAGTACATGCCAATAAACTTGGTGCTTATTCAGAACAACTTCAAATTTGTACATCTTATTACTTAACATTCCTCTAAAATTGCTTTTATTATTGTGGTCTTTAATTAGAGATGTATTTTTGTAAAAACTAAAAACAANTTTTTAAACAAGAACTAGAGAAAGATTATATACATAAAAAAGGCCGACTACAACCATACTTACAAAAAGAGGAACCAACATGTCAAACTGTTTTGAGAAAAGAAGGCTAGAATATCTATCCTATTAACAAAATTCAAAGAAGTTCTTTGATGCATTTTGAGATAACTTAAACCCATTGTAGGGTATATTCTAACAAACTAGCTATTTAACAAGATATACAAATACATCTAAATACCATAACTGAACTTACAACTTTTTCTTTCCTTCGAGCCCGTGAACATGCTGCACAGCAAAAGTTTCTTCCATAGGGTGGTCACCACAAGCTGGAGTTTCTTGGCAATGGTTGCAATGGTTCATATTTGCCATTTTCTGAACTTCCACTTTGATGAAATCAACTGTACCCATTAGCTCACGAAGGTCCCGATCATTATCACGAAGGTCCCAAGTCCAGAATATTATCAATTCTGGACTCGTGACATCCCATTTGATTAGCCAAATACTTGACATCAGACGCTATAACCCTATTTTCTTTCACACCAGTGCTCACCATTTTGTAAAGCCAACGCAGGTGTGGTTTAATGTCTTTCAATGTGGACTTTATTTCCTTTATGTTTGTGCTTCTTCATCGTTCTCCATTGAAGACTGAGAATTGCTTGGAGCCGATAGAACAAGGGGCGGAAATAGTACCTACAAAGGGTCGAGGAGAACACACACTGAATCCCTTTCACTATATAAGCCTGCAAATGAGAGCTTGAGCTGTTATTCTTTTTCCCGAAGACCAAAAACCAGAAGGGGGAGCAGGCAGCCCGTGGAGCTCTTCCTCAAAATCGCAATACAAAGCTGAGTTCGGGGGGAGGATTTTCTTTTCGCTAGTCTTCTATAGCATGCACCAACAATCTTTTTAATGCCTCAAGGAAACAGAGGCCAAGACAATCATTTAAGCCCGTCAAATGGGTGCTAGAGCCACCTGTCCACAGTGGTGGACAATGGTCAATTGGTTTCCAGGACTTTGAACGGGGAAGAGAATATCAGGAGGGCCAAAAGAAGCACCCCACCAAGTGGTATGACAAATGCAGCTAGGGTATATGCTTACGGATGCTAGAGCGACCATTAATAGAAACTATGCCAAGCTTGTTTTTGACACCTTGATTTGCAAGCTTATCCGATGTGGTGTTATTGCCTCTAAGAATGTGGAAATAGGTGGCTTGGAGAACTGGGTTGAGGCGGCATATATGATCATAAATTCTTCTGCAAATCGCTGCACCATGTTTGTAGCCCGTTTTCATTTTTTGAATGACCTACTTCGAGTCTCCAAAAACTATGAGTTTTGGAATATTATTTTGTCTTGTCAGATCCAAACCTAGGAGAAGCGATAGCCATTTCGCTTCGTTGTTAGATCTATGTCCTATTCCTCGGGTGAAAGAAATGGTTGTGTTTCCTTCGGGATCGAAGATAATCCCACCTGCACTTTCCTCCCCAGGGTTTCCTTTCGAGGCGTCATTGAAGAAAAAAGTGAAACTGTGTTGCTTAAGTCTCCACTGAAGAAATTCTTCTTTACATTTTTTTATCTCCCAAGGTTGCAGTTCTAGAATTTTTTTTTGGGTTTGAGGAGAGCCTAAACTAAAATATCATGGCACCAACTCATTTCCATGGGATTGAGATTCTCTGAATCAGGAAAGTAACATGTTTGGAGGTCATCTTTTCATGTATCATATTATGGACTTTATTAGGGATTCACAATGAATCAACTTTCTTTTCATCAAAGATAAACTTGTTTTTGGCAAGCCATATATGCCAGCAAGTGTTTTTTGGGACAGTATTCTAGATTCTAAGAAGAGTCTTCTTCTTCCCAAGATTCCTTGGGTATAAGGTCTTCCAGTTGCTGACCAAGTCTTGAGTATCGTTAGGGAGGCAAAAAATTTCCCCATGCTTACCAAGAGTGTGGCTCCAAACTTGAACAGTGAAGGGACACTGCGGAAAAATGTGAGGGACCGATTCTTCGTGGGAGAGGCAAAGAAAACATCTAGTGGGGCCTTGAAATCCTCTTTTTCTTAAATGATCAACTATTAAGAGCTTCTTTTTAACTAAAGTCCAAAAGAAAATTTTGACTTTAGGGATACAATCGGAGTTCCATACCTTTTTCCAGTAGCTGGTCTGAGATCGATCACCATTATTCCTCAGTTTCTTGTACCCTTCTTTGACAACATAGAATCTATGTAGACCCCATCCACGGGAGTCTCAAGTCTTTATGTTGGAGGGAGCAATGCCACGAAGGTGGGTTGTGAAGAGGGCGTAATCATTTTGAAGATGAGGAGGGTGCAAGACCTTCCACCCAACCCATTCTCCATTGCTATACCATTCTGAGATATCCTTTAGCTTATTCAGATTGAGATCTTGCATCCAACAACGAAGATTAACTAAATTGGTAATGGATGCCAGAGGAGGGTGTCCCAAAATTGTTTTTGTCCAGATTTTTATTTTTTGACCATTCCCCGAGATCCAATAGAGATTGTCTTTAATTAGGCCAATAGAGTTTTTGCAAATGCTCCAGATGAGGATTCATTTACCATCCCAAGAGGGATCTAGGAATTCTGATCTTGGTTTCTTAATGTATTTCTTCCTGATTACATCTTTCCACCATTCTTTTTCCCTAGAGATCAATCTCCAAACCAACTTAGAGCCCAATGCCTTGTTCATTAAACCAAGATCCCTGATTCCCAACCCTCCATTAATTTTATCTTCCATGATATTGTCCCAATTAACCAAATTGAACTTTTTCCCTTGTGTCTTCTTGCCTTGCCACATAAATTTTCTAATTTATATACTTATACCATTAGCTATGGATTTTGGCACAAGGAAGATTGCGCAAGTGAATATAGGATAAGATGCCAGAATGGATTTGTTGAGGAATAATTTGCCAGCTAGATTGAGCCATCTAGAGCCCCAAGCTTGTATTTTATTTTTCAATTTTTGGATGATTAAACTCCATGCCATGGGATTGTAAGAACGCTTAGAGATTGGAATTCCAAGATAAACAAACGAGGTCCATTCAAGGGTAACCTTGGTACCAAGAATGCAGGCAATCTCTCTGAGGATGCGAGGGTTGTTGTTCCATCCATAAAGCCAAGATTTGGAGGGATTGATTCGATTGCCAGTAACTTTGAGAAAGACCGAGAGAGTGTTTGAGCCTTCTGGCAATTTGAGTTGAAGCACTGCCCAAAAGAATGGTATATCTATGTACTGTGCATGATTATTAGGTTGGACTACTTGCACAAAGGATATACCGAGGATAAATCCTTCACTTTTTAACCTATAAAGTCTTATGCTGAGAGAATCTGCAACTAAAATGTAGAGGAAAGGGGACACTGGATAACCTTGACGAATTCCCTTTGGGCTTGGAAGAAAGAGATTGGAGGATCGTTGACCAAAGGAGCTATCTAGGGGCTGCTGATGCAGCCTTTGATCCATCTTATGAAGATTGGGGGGGGCTCCAAACCTTTCCAGAACTTGGAATATAAAAGCATGCCTTATTCTATCAAAGGCGTTAGCAAGATCTAATTTGATTGCCATACCTGCTTCCTGATGTTTCTAACTTGAGTGAATAGCTTCTTGCACTAGGAGGATATTGTCATAAATTTGCCAACCAACTAAAAATCCTCCTTGATTTTTTGATATAAGATGAGGAATTACCTTTTTCAGTTTGTTGGAAATTACCTTAGAGAGGATTTTATAGGAGGAATTGCAGAGGGAGATAGGTCTGAACCGCTTAATGGAGGTTGGATTCTTTTCCTCGGGAATAAGAACAAGGAAGGTGAAATTAGTAGCGCCACCTATCTTGTTCCTGGATTGAGTCCAAAGCAACATTTTTAGTAGATCATTTTTAATGATATGCCAGCAGGTTCGATAAAAACTGATTGGAAACCCATCAGGCCCAGGGGCTTTGTTTGGATGCAGAGACCAGACCGCTATGAACCTCGTCCAGGGAGACAGGTTGGGTTAAAGTGTCATGGTCTTCATTTACTATACTAGGTATTTCATCACTGAGGGTGTCCATTTCCTCTTGAGTGGCTTCATCTTCATTTGAGTAGAGATCCTCGAAATGATCTTTGATCTCTCTTTTGATTTCCTTAGAATATGTTATCTTTTCCCCATTTTCTTTGGTGAGCTCATTTATCATGTTCTTTCTATTCCGCTCTTCACATTGAAAATGGAAAATTTTGGTGTTCTGGTCACCCGCTTTTAGCCAAAGTCTTCTGGATTTTAGGCGCAATTCTTCCTCTTCTCTTTATTGGAGAGTTTGGATTTTCCTACTGACCTCTTTTTCTTTCAAGAGCATTTCTTTAGTTACTTCGTCCTGTTCCATTTGATCCTGTATGCCTTCAAGAGTTCTAATTAGGCTCGCTTTCTCTTTTTTCGGGATTGAAATCACGGGTTGCAATCCATTTCTTAAGCCCTTTCTTGACATTCTTGAGTTTTTGTTCCCAAATAAAGCTTGGAGAACCCTGAATGATAATATTCCAGGCTTGCTTCACTATATTAAAGAACCTAGAGTCCTTGATCCAAATAGAGGAAAATATAAAAAGGAGAGGCCCTAGATTCCCGATAGGGTTAAGGGAGAGAGAAAGAGGGCGATGACCTGAAACAACATAAACTAGGAGATGTGAAATGGGAAATAGGGGTTTGTCAAGGAAGGAAGAGCTTACTAGAATTCTGTCCAGTCTGGTGGCGATATGGCCCGGGCCAAAACGTTTATTGCTCCAAGTGTACTTCCCTTTTTTTGGTTTAATATCTACTAATCTCTAGGTGTTCATTAAATATTCTAACCTTTCTCCAAAGGGATCTATGACTTTGGAGCCTCCTTTTTTTTCCTCTGGGGATATAGTGGTGTTAAAGTCACCAAAAAATATACAAGGGTGTTGCATCTTGCTGTATTTTTGATTTTCCAGATGTGTCGAGAAGCCATCTTTGCATACATGATTTGTTGGTATGTAAACATTTCCTATCTAGAGGATCTCTTGGGAATCAAGATCCTCAAGCTCAACAAACAACCAATGACGATTTCCTATTGCAGAAATAAATTTATAGATATTTGAGTCCCACAAAGTAAGGCTGCATGCTGAGGCTCCTTGAGCACTTAAAGTTTTACCTTCGTCGATCTTCCAAATTTTCTTCATAGTTGATAAACAGTCTTCGTCTTGCATTTTTGTCTCCTATATTGCGAGGATGGAAATAACTTCGGTTTGCTTTAATCTTTGTATTGCTTCAATCTTTTGATTTCCCCCCAGGCCTCTGCAATTACAAGAGACAAAGTTTCATTATTTCTTGTTGGTTTGTGGTACTACTCTGTCCTTTTCCCTTTCCATAGGTTCTCGAGCTTCTTTTTCCAATGGGTAGCTTATGACCAAGTGATCTAAGCTAAACAGCTTCCCTGCTGCTTTTTCTCTTGTTGTTTCTATTTCTCGATGAAATTTGTAGGGCTTCCTGCCTTTTTTGTTTAAGGGCTCTATTTCCTCTTCTTTGTTGTCTGAAGTATCTTCCATTTGTGCATTGGATCTGGATCTTGTTATTGATCATCCCCCATAATTTTTTGAAGATTTAGGTCTTACTTCAACATATGCTTGTTGTGGGAGAGTGGGTTCGTAACTTGCTTCTTGCCCTATTTCTATTAATACTGGTCCAGGTTTAGTGCTTTTTTTTAGAATTGTTTCTTTCTTGATCACAATAGGATCTGTTTGTTCATTCTCCTCCATGGAAAGGAATTGAAATATGTTATCCATGGCCTTCTTTTTTGCTGGGGTAATTTCTTGGCTTGTGTTTGATTTGTTCCCCTTTTTCCTGTTTACCTCATTCCATTCTTCTTTTTGGGTTTCCCCATCTACTTGTTGGGCTTTCTTTTGGCAATATTTTGTGAAATGTCGATATTCATGACACATTTTGCACTTGAAGGGAATCTATTCATAGTCCATTGTTTGAAGGTGATTCCAGCCTTTCATTGTGAGATTGATTGCTTTTGGGAGACCTTTCTCCAGATCTACCTCAACACAGATCCGTGCACAGGAAAACATGGGTGGCTTAGGTTCATATTTGTCAATGTATTTCCATAGCGAGTTTCCAATAGCTTTGAGGTCTTCGTCATTCCAGCAATGCAGTGAAATATGTGGAAATTTAACCCATACTATAACTGAAGTGGGGATGTCCTTTTCTGGGTCGAAGTATAGGTCCCATTTGTTAAGGTACATGCCTCTTAGGCCTATGAAATAAGGACCATTTCTGAAAATAAGGTCTCGATCTTCTCTTTTTTCAAATAGAAAAACAAAAAAACCTCGACCACGGAAATTTTGTTGAACATCTCCCTGAATCAATGGTCTCCAATTCTTATTTAGCCAAATTTCTATGGATCGAGGGGAGGGCCAGAGCCCAGTGAAATGACCTACCAGACCTTTTTTCGTAGATGACAACTACTTTGAATTTCAACATTGTGGATGGCAGCTTAACCTCCGGGACTTCCACGCGTTTGACGAATCTAGAGTCGCAATGTGAAGGTTTGCATGGGGGTTGCGCTGCAACGATCCTTCGAAAATTAGCCTCCAAGCTGGCACGGCGATCATCCGACGCTGGATCTGGAGGATCCATGGCAGAGGTGGTCGAAAACCCTAATCTTCTCAAAACCCTGTATCTCTTTTAACCTTAATATGATGATATGTATACTCTACACATTTACTAATAAGTAAAAGATTTGCCTTTAAGCTAGGGACATAACATTTTGTATATTGGTCACTCTCTTAAAACTTGCAATGGTATTTCTCCCCTACATTGTACTTTATGTATATTTGCATTATCCAAAATACAAATTTCACATGTATCAAATTTGGAAAGAAACTTCGCTTACTAGTTGTGTTTGGTAGCACATGAATCAATATACCACACACATTGTGATGCAAATTCTTTGTGGGTGGCCGTAAGTTTAATTTTTACCAAATTTCTTTGATCAATTTTTACTTTTCCCCTGTTTACTTAAACATCTACCTCTAGTCATTCAACTTAGGGCTTTAATAGTAAACAATGCTCATTATTATTATTTTAGTGACAATAATTGCAAAATTTTATTTTCTATTCTAAGAATTATCTTTGAATCTCTGAATTATTTGTCGAAGTGGTCCTAGTTATTATTGTTTTTTCCACGACCTTTGCATCGACCTCATCCTCTATGCCTTCCTATGAAAGGTCTATTTAGGTCTTCATCCTCGTTCTTCTTTAAAAAAATTTAATGGATAAATGATTGCACAACATTTTTTAGATGTTGGAATTTCATGTCGAGAAGATGCACAAAATAATATTTTTTTAGGTCTTCATTCTCGTTCTTCTTTAAAAAAATTTAATGGATAAATGATTGCACAACATTTTTTAGATGTTGGAATTTCATGTCGAGAAGATGCACAAAATAATATTACAAAATTTGAATTTTAACCAGACAAATTCTTGGATAAAATATCAATTAGTTATGTATTAAATTTTAACAAATATTGCAATTAACTCATTTTCTCCCTATAACATAATCATATTGTTAATTTGTTCCACAACAATAAATTTGCAATTCATTAAAATTTCATACATCTAAAAAAAACTTGTGACATTCTTGAGTATCAATGCGAAGGTCTTTAATAAAGATAAGGTCATACTTGAGTAAAAGTGAAAAGTAGCACATCATTTTCATTTTCATTTTTTATTTTGTAGTCATTAGTGATGGGATCTAGCTTTGGAACTACTCTAATGAGTAATATCCAGAGATTATGATAAAAGATAATTTGCTCCTTTTTGTGTTTCCATGCTAGGTAATTCTCCCCATTTAGTTGTGAGATTCATGTATCATAGATATATTTATAGTAGATGTGTTGGCTTATATCTTCAGAAAGAAAGAGTTGATCATTCCAAAAATCTTCTTATCATTCCAAACAATTCAACCTACAATTCTTTAAAAAAATCGCCTTATTACTTCAATATATAACAAAAACCTTTATCATTATAATTGAAAATAAAATCAATTTTCTAAAATCTGTTTATTTTTGGAGTCGTGAGTTTTTCTTTTGCAGAGAAAAATAGGTCTATATTTAAATTAGAATATTGAAATCCTTATGCATAAATATAATCCTCATCATTCAATTGCATATATTTATGAGAATCTCCAAGATTTATCACCATTGAAAGAAATTGTGTATTGAGAGAACTCGAATTTTGAGACGTGTTGTACTTTGTTTTGTTAGTTGTTTATTTCTCATCTACAAATGCTACGAATTAATTCCTTTGAATTGAATGAGAGTTGTTGGCTTCATCATATAAACTACTATGAAATCAGCATATCAAGTTTCTCTCACCGTGGAAGGTTGGGTTGTCATCAATTTTTACGTGACTTCAATTTAAGGGTGTGCTTGATTTTGTCAATTGAACTTGTATCGGTTTAAGTAATGCCAAGGACCGATTGTCTTGTGTGCTACATGTCAAACACCTTCACATTAATGAACATTATAATGTTTGACACACTCAATTGAGAACTTAGAGTATCAAAACCACGATGATATGTTTAAAAACCTTCTTTAAGTAATTGTGAAATGAAGACTACATAGGAAGAGATCAAACCACTTTGAGAGTTGAACAAGTGGTGTGGAAGAAAGTTGAAAGAAGTAAAATATAGTTTAAGTGGAAAGTAAAATGAAAACAAGAATCAAAGAAGAATGAAATAAATGTTTCAAATCAACTTTGAAAAGAAAAATGAAGAAATGATGGTCTATGTGCATCTCATAAAGAATATCCAAGCTAGTTTTTCTTCAACTTAATCAAATTAAATTTAAAATAAAGAAGGATAACATATAAGAATGTATTCTCTCTAAATCAAGTGTTAACAAATAATAAATAAAAAGAATGATAAAGTTTTAAAAAGGAAAGTAAACTTGAACATAAGATGAGTAAGCTTACAAAGTTTGAGTTGAATGGATTTCCTCATTACCATGCAAGTTTGTAATAACAATAGAGGATTCCATATTGCCAATTGTATTTATAGGAATGTGAATGTAAAGCAATTTATATACATGTAATCAAAAGAAGGAGAGAGAGAGAGGATTTACCGGATTGAAGGATGGTGAAGATCCTGTGTTTGATCAATGTTTTCCAACCAAGAAAAAAATGATGTTTTCTAAGAATGGCTTCATTATTGGATCCAACCAAAGGAAGGTCATTCCTTGTAAAGTTTGTCTATCTGAAGGATTCTCTTGTCCTCCCTCCTATCCTTCTACATTGATAAGACAATGTTGTTGTTGGTTCTCGATCTTAATTCTTGATAGATGGTAAATCATACCTTTTGCGCGACGAATATTTTATCTTACCCAACCTCTTTAATATAGACTTGATATTTTATGACTAGACTTATTGTATTCGTGCCCCTTCCCTTCCAACCAATGAATATCTCATTCTATCTAAGAATGGCTTTGCCTTCTAAAAAAATATCCACCCTAAATGAAGTAAGCTATTTGGTGTCATTGCATCCACCTAAAAGGCCTTTCTTTAAAAAGTCTTAATCTTTTAAGGATTTTCTATAAACTTGAAGCAACACTCCCTTACATATTTTTACGTTGATAAGAGAACCTTGTTATTGGTTATAATTGTTGATCCCTCTTGGGTTAAGGTAGAGGTTTACTACCATGTCCATGGATTGATTTGAAAGTTTAAGAATGTATATTTTGAGGTTGAAAGATCTCCAAGATGGGATATTTGAGTCTCGTGGTTGCTTGCAAGAAATTGTGGTGGTATACTATTTGCCAAGGATTTTTTTAATCAATGAATTTATCCGTGTTTGATAGAGTGAATACCAATTGCAATGGGATTTAGTTTATGGAGGGTTGGCCTCTTTATGAGCCATTGACAACCAAGTTTTGGCAATGTTTGCATTGAATCATTATTTACATTCACAATTTGGGAGTGAAGGCCCAATCCACACTTGATTATTAGAATGGCATCTCTATTGAGGCCATTGGAGATTCTCTAGGTGCATATGTGACCATGGCTCTAGAGATGATAGTTTTTGCAACGTATAGCTCTATTTCAACATGCATTAATATGATTTGAGCAAGGGTATCTATACACATGATCATATTAGATTGTAACCATTGCAAATGGACTTAATTGTTGGGCTATTAACACATTGCTTTTCTTTGCAAGTTATTTTTTTAGGATGATCATTAGACATCATTCTAATTGAATGCTAAACATAAACCTTCTAAGCCAAAGAAGTGTAGAAATTGAAAGTCCACTTGAAGGGATGATTTTGAGTTTGAACACCATTTACTAGACCTAGTCTTAGATCAAGGTGATCTCGGGCCTTTCAACTCTATAGACTCTCTAGTTCCACAACTTACTAGTTCAAATACTATTTTTGACTTTATTGAGGGAAGTGCATTAAATTTTGTTGTAGATGATACATTTTCCTTCCATTCACTGGCCTTTCTCGTTGGTGTTGGTGTTTAACTAGGGAATATGTTAGATTAAAATGGAAGGGAATCTATTCCTTTTGACAAGTTGAATGGTGAAAGAAATTCAAAACTCTTAGAAAATCGACCAACGTTTAAGAATTATACTTTAAAGTTCGCTCATAAAGAATTTAACAAAACAAAACAATCTTAAAATTATTACTAAAATATTAGAGTCATAAAAAAATACCACTCAATAAAAATTTGAAAAGTACCCTAGTTATAATTTAGACAATTGGTTCTTTTGATAAACATTTAAATAATCATTTCATTAAGTTATTATGATGTCCATTTCAATAAGCTATCATGTAATGCTGCTCATTATAACTAGTATCATGTAATGATAACTTCAAACATTTCAATAAGCTATCATATAATGCTGCCCATTATAACTAGTTTCATATAATGGTAACTTCAAACATTAAGATAAAATCAAATTTGCATATAGTGGGATATCACCTAAGGTAACATAGTATACATTGTAGATAGATATTACATTAAATATACAATTAATCAATTTGAATACTAATGAGAATTATGCATAGCCATATATCAAGATGTGAAGAAAACATTTACATTAATGGTGGAATTTATAGAGCGGTAATAAATTATTTACAATTTTTTATTTTTATTTATCATTATTCTTATTATTATATATGTTGTATTTTTTTAAGATAGATTATTGTATTATATATTTATAAAAAGATATAGATGAAATATCTCAATTTCAATTAAAACATTTTATAAAAAAAATGGAAACTAACTAATTTTTTTAATGTATAAAGGAAAATAAAAAAATACTAAATATAGATACACATAAGTGTAAATTAAGTTGATTTGATAAATTGAGTGGTTTAGTTTTTGGAATTTTATGTTGGGGTTTTCTCCTCATGAATAAATTTACACTAGAAAAATTTACAAAATATAAAGGGTTTCCTAAATTGATGTTAAGAGTTATTTTAACCCTATAAAATTTTAACTTTTTATAATATTGATAAAAATAGTTAATATTTCTATATATTAATGGCTTGATATTGTTTGAAAATTTCTCTATTTTTATACACACAAAGTAATTCCAAATTATAATTTACTTAATAACATGATCAACCATAACCACACCTACATACCCTATCCATAACAATGTTGATATTAACATAATATATCAATTATTAAGTTTAAAATTTTATACATTTATGCTTAACACTACAATGCATTTCTTACAATTTTAATTTTTAAAAAATTTATGATACAACATGAATTTGATACATCGAAAACATATTTCCGTTTCCACAAATCAAATATATAAATTCTCCTTAAAGTTGTGGACACAATAAAATAAAAAAATTCTCCTGAAAGTTGTGGACAATAAAAAAAAATAAAGCCTTTCTAACTATGTAGTAATTTAATTTATTATTATCATGATACGGAGTTTGATATATCAAGCACATTTAATTTTCCTCAAATCATATATATATATTCTCCATAAAGTTGAATATAATAAAACTTAAACACATTTAATTTTCCACAAATCATATATATATTCTCCATAAAGTTGAATATAATAAAGCTTAATCATTTTTAAATATGTTGTAATTTTTATTATTTTTATTTTTATTATTATTCTTATGATGCTACATGAGTTTGATACATCAAACCTAAGTTACCATAAAACTTGGGTATGAAAATGAGGACGAAGATGCCACTTTTTGAAACATGGTACTTGGATACGTCGAGGGTTTATATATGTGTGTATGTCATAGTCACATCATACATGCATATTTCATATTTATTCATAAATTATGAATCATGATTCATAATTATAGATTGAATGACTATTTGAACAATGAACATTCACATTGAAAATTTGAAACATAAAATTTGATAAATCATAGAGTCAGTAGATATCAATTGGAAGACCGAGAGTTACATAAAATTTGATAAATCATAGACTCAGTAGATATCAATTGAAAGATAGAGAGTTACATAAAATTTGATAAATCATTGTACCAGACAGCTGTAAAAACAATCAAACTCGTGAGATGGACTGACTGGTCTGATTTGGAGCTTCCAGACAACTTGCGCCCAGACTACAATGCTTTTCTCTTTGCTACACGGGTCATCCCCAGTCCACCGTCGTTTACCAGATGGCGTGGTTGGGAAAGACTGGCATTTATGAAGTCAACCACGACTATCGAGCAGTAACCGGTTTCCAAAAAAAACGACGACAAGAAATGGGCAAAAATCTGGTGCAATGACGGATTACCGAAAATAAATTTCTTTTACTGGACCCTGGCCCATCGAAAAACGCTGACAGCAAAGAATCTGAGGAAAAGGGGCATTGTAGATCCCATGAGATGCGTTCTGTGCAAATATTCAGAAGAGTCCCTGGAACATCGGTTTATCGAATGCAAGTTTTCACAGGGAGTTTGGCAACGAGCTTTCAAAGATTTGAACATTGATTTAACGCTGCCAACAAATCGGAATGACTTCTTTGAGTGCTGGAAAGACTATTATCAGGGATCCCTCTATAATAAGCCAGACTTTGCAAGAGCATGGGAAGCTCTTCCAAAATACATTTTATGGAATCTATGGACAACTAGAAACAAAGAGATTTTTGAGGAAAAAAAACAGCCTAGGCAAAGTCCTAGCTTCCACAAAGGCACTTTGGGTGGAGGATTTATCCATGAGGAGAATGGCCAATATCAACAAAGAACCTTTGACAATAGCAGAAAGAGTTTGGGCTTTCGATCTACTGAGGACCTCTTCCTCTATCCCTTGAAACCAATTAAGAAAAAGATCCAAATCCCAGAACTGGAAAGTAAGAATGAATTCTAAAGTTTTCAATAATTGGTGGAAGAAATTTGGTTGCAAATCTTTGTTCTTTGATGGAGCCTCGAAAGGCAAACCCGGGCCGATAGGTGCTAGTGGAGTCATTTTCGATTCAAAAGGAAACAAGATAAAAGATTATTCTTGTGGAATCAGAAAGAAGACAAACATGTTGCATAATGGATAGCACTAATCAAAGGTCTAGAGCTTGCAAGGAATCTCAACATCGAGGAATTGGTGGTCTTTGGTGACTCGATGATGGTCGTCATGGAAGCAAGGAACCTAATGAAGAATGGCAAGATCTCGGTGACCAAGACACATCACATCTTAAAATGCATGGTTAATGAATACAAAGCCATTAACTTCCTCCATCTGTTGAGAGCAAACAACCAGCATGTGGACATAATGGCTAATAAGGGTGTGGATCTAGACTACGACGTCTTAGTCTGCGATCAAAAGGTCTTCATGAGAAACTGGATACCTTAATAGTTAATGGTGGCTTCCCGTTCTTTCTGCAAATGTTTTGTTTCTGTGTTTTTTTACTTGGGCAGTTTGTTAGGAGATATAGTCTTCATAGATTAGGGAAATATCATGAGAAATATAAGTTGTTAAATGATGAATAAGGAGTCACGGATGAGATTCTCCTTTTAGAACAGTCTGTGCCTAGATCTATGTAATTTTTTATTCAACCTTTTTATAAAAATCTCCTCAAACGTTTCTGTTAAAAAAAACATCAATAACCGGCAAGTCTGCAATGTTTGTAAAAGCTTCATGAGACGACACCAATATATTATTTTCTATATCAAGATGATCAACAAAAGTACTTGATCTGTTAACCCTATTAGTTTAAGGATTCATTGCTTGTAACCGTTCCACTTCATTTTCCAGCTCTTGTATTTTTGACAAATAACCTTTTATCAGATCCACGTCCTACAGGCAAAGGATTATAGAAATTTAGTTATAACTTCAACCACAAAGCTCCTAAAATTTATGGGTTAGATATTTAGACATGAGAAAGGGATTTCATTTTGAAAAGGTATTTGCAAAATTTGGAACAAGGATTTTTTAGGATCAAACATCAATTCTTAAAGAAGAAAATAACAAGACACTTAATTGAGGTTCAATCCTGCAATTATATCCTAGCCTTTGAAAGAGTCAGTTTCTTGGTGCAATTGATTATTTAATATGACATGTCTTCTGCATGTGATTGATTTTGTTGTTATGAATCTTAATACTTATTGTACAAAACACTAATTTGTTTTTCAAGTTGGTGACTTAGGTTTCACCAAATATTGCAATTCATTTCAGGAATACTAGTAAAAATATCACATAAGTAGAAACCATATTTGATTGTGAACCACAAACAATTCATTGAGAGCTGACAATAGGATGAATATAGTCATATACGTCACTACTAAAATTATTTCATGAAGAAATTAGAAACCTGGGAATCATCATCATCGTCAATCTCTTTCCATGTTTTTCCATTACGTGATTGCTCCAGTTTCAGACACAACTTGTCTTTTAGGATCTAGTACATTTTAAGCATAGATAGAATAAGCACAAGATCCATAAGAAATTCAACATGTAACATAACAAACATATAGCATTACAATAACCCCATAGTTTTGTTTAAATACATAACCCTACAAAAAGTCACTTGCCAAACAAATGGCAGGGTTGTTTACATAGATGATTCTGGGTGGCTTTCAACCAACAAAGGAACTCACAAGTGAGTGATTAAGAGAAATTGTGCCTAATGAGAAATCTGTGTTATTTACATGTTATAAAGTTGCACCAATGCACTTGCCATCAACATTTCCAATCAATTTGTAACATGAAAATTTCCCCATCAAAGTACTAAATGGCCAATGCTCCAACTTGATTTTACAAGGAAGAAACAAGCAAAGTCAATGAACTTGTGCATCCATCACACATTCTTCTAAAAGTTGAGAGCTTTCAAGACACTCTCTAATCTCTACATTGCTTGCTTCAAGCAAGGTAAGTTTATGCTTTAGTACCTACAATAACACAGAAAACATATTTGGCAGAACTTAGTCATCTACCTTTCCTCTATCAAGAAAATCCATGTACACATCTTTTACAGGATTTATATTACCTGCAATTCATCAGATGAGACACCCCCCGCATGATAACAAAGAAGCTCAACTTGCAAATACTCTAGTTGATTTCGCATTCTCTGCATCTCGACAACTGCCTAGTCATGGTTTATCTAGCGGAGAAAATGTTACTTATGAAAAGCTATTAAAAGGACGCAAAAGAAGTTTAGCGAGGAGCATCTGGTTAACCCATAAATAAGTATAACCTAATGAAAAAGAAATAGTCATTATACTTACAATAGCCTTGTTCTGAATGTTGCAAGCTCAATTTGCATACTTCAGAGTATTGAGTGTTTCTTCAGCATTTGTGTCAGCAGGACTAATACAAGCTAACAAATATATGAATAAAATGAGATCTAATGTAGAAAGAGAGACCTACATTGAAATTGGCAGGATGGTAAATATAACTATTGGAACTATTGAAAATTGCAAAGCAAGCAATGTGGTAATAAAGGAAACCAAGTCAATCTTTATAATCATGCACAAGCTTAGGCAACTGAAGAACAAATGTCCAACACAGTACAAATTTTTCAAATTGGACAACTTCCTGAATATATTAAGGATAGTCTACCTTTATCTTGAAGTGTAACTATCATATATGTTGGCAATTTCATCCTATGTCTAAAACCTAATCTGCTACAACTCTCACTTTTTCACAACTACCTTTTAGGATAGGTGTTCCCCGATCATTGGGAAAGCCATCAATCACTAGATCCTTCATTTCTTAATGATTTTCTTGGGCTTCTTGATCTAGTCCAAAGGGGATCTAGGGATTACACGTTTTTGCTTGATAATCTGCCTCCAAAGGTTGTTATTCTGACAATGACAACAATTTTTGTAAATGGTTGTTGGGTTGGTATTTTCCAGATGAGAAGATAGATTGCTGAGTTGGTATTTTCCAGTTGAGAAGATAGATTGATGGGTTGGTATGCACTAAAGTTATATATAAAGTTTTCTTTTAATATATTTCAGTCTCCTTTAGGTGTGTCAATCTTTAGAGATCCATAGGTTTTTGTTTTTTTTTGGTAATTTGTGCCCGTGCAACGATCAAACGTATGGAGGGTAGGAGGACAATATTCATTGTACATACTATTTAAAGATGATCAAATTTTACATTCTCAACAAATTCCCCTTATCCAACCCATTTTGGTTTTTCTGTGTGCATACAACATGAACGTAACCAAATAAACAAGTCCTCTAGGCCACATACATATTTAAAGATTATCAAATTTTACATTCTCAACAAATTCCCCTTACCCAACCCATTTTGATTTGTCTATGTGCATACAACATGAATATAACCAAATAAACAAGTCCTCTAGGCCATATACCTATTCCCAAGGATAACAATTTTAATGGAGCTTAGGTTAAATCTACGCCATTCAATTTCCTTTCCATGCAAATTTTTTACATACAGTACACAATTACGAACAACGAAATCAGTAGCATCATTAAATGTAAGATCTTAACCTACATGCTTCCTGAAAGAAAGATGGGATGGAGAAAAGTAGTGGGATTGGGAGGATTCTTGTTGAAAGGTGATATTCCATAAAAATGAAAGTTATTTTGCTTATCACAAGAGCCTAAGCTATGATAAAAAAAATCCAAGATAAACACCAGACACGACTGACTTACCAATCATCACAGTTCTATTGTTTCCTCCAAGAGAATCCTGGAAATTTAAAAGAATTAGCAGGAAGTTGAAAAGTATTTCAAAAATAAACATGAAATATACATTTAATCTAGGGTCGACATCTCCAAAGATGCATGATGAAGAGAATCACCTAATGTTTTATAATTCCCATGTAAGGGATCTGCCTAACAATACAAGACTAAAATCATAATGCAAATGTCAAAAAGTGTTTTGCAGCAGGTAAATAATATGATCAAAATCATATTACAGACAAACCTGCAAGAGGCGCGTCAATTTACCGTCTCTATAGGGAACATGCCCACCTTGTTTGTGCTTATTCTCATCTCCCAGTGCACTTATGACATTCTGAAGTGCCAATAAGCTCTTATTAATGTATACACCGGAAAATAAAGAGCATCACTATTAGGCTACCAGAATTTTACATACTAGACCTGGGAAGATTGAAGGCACAATGACAAGGTACCTTCTTTGAAGTGAAGACCATCTGCACATGTTATCTTGACTCGTTCAAAGCATGCAATATCCACTAAGTGAAGCTTTACACATACAAAATCTTCACACCGATCCTTTGTAGTGCCTAGATCACCACTTAATGTTGTATCCCATTTCTGCTTATTCACCATGTTGATTGTAAAGATAGCATGGGAACGACTATGGATTACAAACAAATATATAGTAAGGATAACAAATAAATGAAAATAAGAGGGGGAAAAGCAAATCCACTCCACAAGAACAACTATTACATATTTGACATGCAACAAATGGGATCCTATTCCCCGGATGCGGGTGCCAGCGAGTCCGACTGACAGCGCGGGGTGCCTCAGTACGTGTGTCAGACTCATGGCACCATGCATGTTGGAGCTATTACAACACTCGCGTCGCCCCCAAGATATTTCATGTAGACGGAGGAGAAGGTCGTGGCTTTTCCCTTATATTAGGCTGGCCCTTGCTCGGAGTGGTTCTATCGCATTCATGCTGGGTTTAATGGGATTTGATACGCAATTAATGCAGGTTCAGAGATGCGCCATTAAGCGGAAGGCCATGGACGAACATGGCATTATCACTTGTGGAGTGGCTATGGGTTATTTTGTGAAGTCTGGTGTTCTGTTCTGGTTTGATGTTCTCGTGTTCATTGGAATTCTCCAGTGGTCCGAAGCTTCTGCATGGACGATCATTTTTGTAGGTACACTAGGTGGTAGTCTGGTTCAACACCATCTCTCGTTGCCATGAATTATTTAGTTCCACCAACCCATTTCGCAGCACCCAGGTACTTGGTTCCTCATCATGTTCAGGCAATGAGGTACACCCGGACAGGGTAGCAGTGGAAGAGGGAAGTCCCAGTGCGGGCTTAGTGTTCAGGTGGAGGAAGGTTACAAGGTAAACATCTCAATTCTTGTTAGAGTCCTCATTGACGACTGGGAAGGGAGATTCGTTAACCAGTGCCTAGACACTAGGCATGGTGGTAGAAAGATCAACCATTACTGGTTGGTCAAGAATATGCTTGGAAATCTCATGGAGGACATGTTGGGAAATTGGAGTGCTTCCTGTGACACTGTCCTCGCATTGAAGGCCAAAATGGCCGAAATGGACAGTCAACTTAGCAGTTTGGATGCAACATTTGTGTGGAAGTGGATGGTGAGCTCGACAAGACAAGCTGGACACATGGAAGGTGGGTGCGACAGTGCAACAGGTGGCAAGTCAAGGGACACAGGCTCAGTTTTGGCACCACATATGGTTCAGGCTGCGCCTTTTCCCATCCCTACCACCATTAAACCATTGTTCAAGCGGGTGTAAGAATATGAGGGGCCTAACAATTAGCCTCCTCAGTATGCATTGGCCACCACTGCTAATACCATCCGCAACTCGGAGGAAGGGGGTGGACATGCCCCATCCTGGAAGAAACACCCCCCTCTTGACTGGTGCTCATGTCTTATTCAGCGTCGCGTGCTTCCCCGGGTTCAGAATGTTATCTCAGGTTTTTTTGTCATCTGTGGATAGTTTGGTTGTAATTCTATGTTTTTGGAAGGATAAATTTGGTAAATATTATCACTTATGGTTACCTTTGGCTTCTTAAAATTATGAACTCCTTTTGTAATAGTCTCTTCAAACTGCCCTCCATTTTTTATAGGCTCGGGTGGTGGTACCACCACCTGCGACTTCCTTTGGCTCGGGCCACTATTGTAATTTTTGTTCTCTCAGTTTAATTGATTTGCAACTTTACAAAAAAACAAAAACAAATGGGATCCTATTGTAGTAGGGCACTCATACAACTTAACAAGATAATGAAAATGTATAGGGGAATGCTTATAAATCACAGTGATTATGGAATTAGAGAAACAAAATAAACCATCTTCTTACAGTGCATATCAACTAATGATAGACCAACCTGGATTAATTATTCATGTTAGTGCTTCCAGTAGTTAGGCTTAATGACCCTTGAGCTAAAACAAAATCCATTTCTTCTTGAGTTGTGACATCCATTTTTGTCACACATGTAAGTGTTATTCCACCATTAGTTGTTTCCCTAATTTCTATAGGTTCCTTGACATGGAGTGGTGGCTTTCCACCACCAAGATTTTGATGCTCTGTCGAGTATAGATCCATAGCATGTGAAGAATGTAGTGAATGATAAATAAAAAAGGGCCATTTTGCAGAGGCATTGACTCTGTATTATAGGGCTATTTCACTGTCGCCTGTAAATGCATCTCATAAAAGTAATGAAGCTACTGCACTCATTGGACTTGGTCTATTTGGGAGGCACTGTCAGAATGTCAAGATGCATAATGTTTTTTATGGAGGTTCAAGTCTAGAGCATCACATGGACAAATTTTCAAAGAGCCTAGATATCACATTGGAAAAGCCTTCACTATTTTTTGCATTGACTCTAAAAAATAACACCAATTATTTTCCCAGGTATTCACATTGATTTTAAATCCGACGATTGAAAACCCTATATGTTCTATGCGTACTCGCTATTATTAGGAAAAAAACCTTAAGAATCTATCTCCAAAATACAGGGAAGCTACTGAACAATATTCATCTCCGACGATAGGAAAGCTAACAAAACCCCAATAAAACTAAGAACCAATGCATAATTTTATAAATAACTTCAATGCCGAAGGATGGTATTTTACCAAGACGAAGAAAACGAGCTGAAGGACTGAAAACAAGAAGCAAACAATTCAACTGTGTTTAGGAAAATAAAAAGAGAAGACATGTAAAATCATACCCTAATCTTTAATGCATTTTTTTTCACAGAGAGTGAAAACATTTTTTTGGGGGGGGAAATAAACTATAACGAAGAATACATGCCAAAATAGTTGCATGAGCATGGCGTAGAAACCCTGACAAAATAGCTGCCGCAACAACAGATCGTAAAAGAGACGAAGACCAACCACACGAACGACGAAACACCGACCAAAAGCAATTGCTCCCTTCTCCTTCAAAGAACAAACACCACTAGTGCAAATAAAAAGAACAAAAAATGGACCTGAAATCACTATCGCAGACAGTCACCACTACTGAAAATAGAAAGAAAAGAGAAGTGGACCCAAAACCATCGTCCCCGCCACCTTTGAAAGACAATGTCGAGACACCTCCAAACCTTTACAACCTAGGAGAGCGCAGTCACAATGAACATCACTGAAATTTGGAAGAATAAAGGCGCCCATATTTGCACCAAGAAACCACCAAACATGGTTGACAAGTCCCTGCCCACTCCTCGCCCCATGCAGTATTAGATGAACTTAACCCTACAAAACACTCCAACCATGTCTAAACCACACTTCCCAAACTTAACCCTGCAAAACACCCCAACCATGTCTAAACCACACTTCCCAACACCTGAAACGAATGGGGAGCATTCACAAAAACCAAAAGCATTTACAACTAGACCCTACTGCGATCTGCTTTGATACAAGCAAAGTTTCCTAAGGATGTCGAAGAGAACAGGGTCATTTCCTTCACGCTAGTAAACCTTCATCTTGACGACAAACATAACACTGGTCATTTCCAAGGAATGTCAAAGCACAAATGCACTTACACACAACCCCATACCTCATTTAAGCCGGGTGACGCCACCAGGCCACTAAGGCCTGGGCAAGAGCTAACGACCCAGCTGCAGAGTCATTAAGACTCTTATTGTTGTTCTTATTGTCAGTGCTTGCATCAGTGATGGGAATATCACACGTTGCCGAAAAACAAACAGTAACCATCTATGCCCATCTCCTATTTACCATGGCATACCATTGCATGCTACCCACCTTACAGTGCATCATCCATGCATGCAAATACAGACCCATGGCCGGCGGCTCAAGGTTTACAACACTGCACATCGATTTAGGCCCTCTGCCAAAAGGTTTTTTTTACAACACCGCATATCGGTTTAGGCCCTCTGCCAAAAGGTTTTTCTTATAAAAACATGTATGAAAAATAATTATTTTATTTATTTTAATAAAAATAAATAATAATATGAAAATATACAAACATATATATATATATATATATATATATATATATATAAGTAATTTAAATCTTTTTTTTAACAAGAACGGTTATGTTATCAAAAAGAACTCAGCAGAGAAATCCTTGAAAGGGAAACGAGTTACAACCAGCTACCAATAATCTCTCCTTCCTTCAGGCGTTTAACCTACAAAGCTAAGGAGGAATATCCGTGCTTACAACCAAGTTTACAATAAGTTCATTGAGACCTACAACTATAGATTTATTGGCTGCAAGATTCGCCAAAACATTTAGCTCCCTAAGAATATAAAAAAATTTAATCTTCCTGAACATTTTGGCCTTGGACCTAATTCTATTGATCAACCTTGCAGTTCGCTCATTCTTACCCCTTCTTCCCCCATTCAACGCTTGAATAATTAACCTGGAATCTCCAAAAACCATTACCTCGTCCACTCCTTTCTTTTGCAACTGCTTGAGACCTTGCCAGAGCCCATAAGCCTCGGCCATATTATTGGAGTCGTATCCAATATTCCAGTAGTATTCAATCTCAACTTTCCCGCCTAGATTAATGACAACTCCTCCTCCTCCCACTCTTCCCGGATTCCCTTTAGAGGCTCTGTCAAAAAACAATTTAAAAATCTTCATTTCTCTTAGCCAGTTCTCAAACTGAGACTTGTCCACCCTAACATCCCATTCATCCAATTTTTTAACATCAAAACTATTTACAGCATGTATATTAAGTCTTTGCATCCAATTTTTTTCTTTGTCTGTCAAGTCTTCTTTATTATTTGGGATCTTTGAAATACTTACTACCTCACCAAGTAAAGCATTTATTTTGACAGCAGTCTTCCACGCTAGCTGGCTCTTGTTCTTAAAGACTCTATGGTTTCTTTCTATCCAAATGCACCAGCATATTTGTTTAGGGAGTTTCATCCAACAAGCTCTCAGTCCTTTTTCTGAGCCAGCTCTCCCTGATACATTTTATCCCAATTGAGAAAACAGTCCTGAATTTTTTCAGGCCATTGAATCCCGTCTCCCCCACACTTCATCACTTCCTTCCAAACTAATATGGCATAAGGACAATTTAGAAATAGGTGGCTGATATTTTCAGAAGCTTTAGCGTAGAGAGGACAGCGGAATGGACCAGTGAACCCCCTTTTCTCCAAGTTCTCACCTGTAAGCACTCTCTTATGCATCAACGACCAGATGAACATCTCAATTTTTGGCAACTTTCTGCAATTCCACAGATACTTCCAAATTTCAGGATTGACAGGCACATTATAATTCGCAGCAAAGCTTTGATATCCCTCAGACGTTGAATAGCTACCAGTTTGTCTTCCCTAGCCGCGCCTGTCCTTCGTGAACTTTGCCACCGGAGCTAGCCCAGCCAAATGATTAAACAACATATTTTTTTCAGGCTCTAACTAATCTGTGACAGTCCGGTAAGGCCCAGCCAGCCCATCGATTTGGAGGTTCTATATCCCATTCAGTGATATCCCAGATTTTTTTGTAACCCAACGCTGCCAGCCATTGATGCAATCGTGGGAGATATGGGGGAGGCTTCCCAATAATCGCGTCCTGCCAGAAGTTGATCAATTTCCCATTGCCCGGTATCCAATACAGCTTATCAATGAACTGAGGCAGTGTTTTTTTACAGAGATTAAATATAGGAGATCCATTCTTTCTCACATGCTCCCCCTCCAGACATCTGAGCCTCGTTCTCGAGAAGTATTTACTTTTTAGCACACAACTACACCAGGAGGCTTTTGAGTTGAGCAAGTTCCAGAGCAACTTGGCTCCCATGGCCAGGTTTTGAGTTCTTAGATCTCTGATTTGTAGACCTCCCTCTGACCTAGGCAACTTGATTGTTTTCCAACTGACCAAAGCAAACTTTTTGCCCCCCCCCCCATTATTCCTGCCTTGCCAGAGAAAGGATCTCACCAGGCCTTCTATCTGATTTATAATTTTGATCGGAGCAAGAAGAAGGGAGCATTGGTAAAGCAGGTAGCTATTCAAAACAACTTTTATTAACACTACCTTCCCAGCCAGATTTAACCAGCCTGTCCCCCATCCCGTGATTTTCTTTTTGATTTTTTCCACAATAGGGTTCCAGGCTGAGCTCTTGGGTTTGAGTTTGAAAATAGGGACCCCTGGATAATTAAAGGAATCCCAGCTAACAACTCCATCCATATTAAGAACCCGGGAGATATCTAACATTTCCCTAGGATTTATATTCCATCCAAATATCTGACTCTTCCTTAAGTTGATTTTGCTTCCGGAGGCATGGCAATAATGATTCATTTCGTTCTTGAATCGACGGGCTATAATCTGACTGGCTCCTCCAAGCAAGATTGTATCATCCGCGAATTGCGCGTGGTTGATATCTTTAGTGCCTCTAGCCATCCTAATGCCTGATAGATCTTGATCTTGCCTGGCATATTCCAGCTGAAAACTTAGAACCGAAGCCTGGATGGCATAATGCAGAGGAGAGAGCGGGCATCCTTGCCTCAGACCTCTCGAAGCTTGAAAGAAGGGGGCATCTCTTCCATTGATAAGCGGGGCTATCCACGGCTTGTTGATACAGGCCTTGACCCAAGAGACAAATTCAGGAGCGAATCCAAACCTCAGCATTACTTGAAAGAGAAATGAATGGCTGACTCTATCGAAAGCATTTGCTAAATCAAGTTTCACCACCATTCCTTTGTCGTCGTTCTTCAGGCTAGAGTGGATAGCCTCTTGCACTAATATGATATTATCCCAAATCTTCCTTCCTTTAACGAAACCACCTTGGTTCTCCGGAATAAGATAAGGTGGAATATGTTTTAATATGCTGGCCATAATCTTAGTAATAATTTTATATCCTATGTTGCACAAGGATATAGGCCGGAACCTGTCAAAATATTTAGCATCCTTCTCTTTGGGGATGAGAGCCAGAAAGGCAGAATTTGTACTACCTCCAACTTCGCCACACCTCTGAGATTTGCTGACCATTTTGAGTAAATCATTTTTTATAATATCCCAACAGATTTTAATGAAATTGGCGTTATACCCATCTGGACCAGGGGCTCTATTGTCCTCCATACTATCAACTGTTTTCTTAATTTCTTCCAGCGTGATTATATGTTTCAGATTATCATTATCTTTATTATTTACTGCCCTAGGAACAAGATTCAAAAGCTCGACGTCATTAGAGATAGGTTGGGCAGTGAACAAGTCGCTGAAATGCCTAGTTGCTTCATATTTGATATCTTCGAAATTGTTGATAACCCTGTCGTGAGCCTAGATCTCGAGCACACAATTATGATTTTTCCTAGCCTCGGCCTGCTTGTGGAAGAAGCCGGTATTCCTGTCTCCATCATTAAGCCATTTGCATCTTGATTTTTGTCTCCACCACTCAGATTCTTGTCTGCATGCAGCATGAAGGTTCGATTGCAGCTTAATCTCCTTTTGGATGTCATCATAGTTCACAATTCTGTCCTCTATGCCGGCCTGATGGGTCTCCAACGCTAGGGCAGCTTGGGATTTGTTGTAATTTGGGGTGGGGATCGACTTAGCCCAATTCTTAAGAACTTTCTTGAGCCGTCTCAGTTTCTCCTCCCAAACGAAGAAGGGAGACCCTGTAGCAGGAGGAGACCAAGAATCAGCAACGATCCTTAAAAACTCAGCGTGATTGGCCCACATAGGATTAAATCTGAATGGGATAGGGCCCAAATTCTTATCATTCACCATCTCAAAGAGAATAGGCTTATGATCCTATCCTCCAAATGGTAATATTTTAGATGACAAATTCAGGCCTAGCAGGAGAAAAGTGTCCTGGACCAGGAATCGATCAAGTCTGGCAGTAATATGCCCAGGACCGATCCTCCTATTATTCCATGTATATTTTACGGTAGTGGGCTTAACATCCATAAGATCCCAGTCCAAAATGGTCTCATCTACAATTTCTCTGATGGGGTCTCTGACCAGTGAGCCCCCTCTTTTTTCATCTTGGTTGAGGATGACATTCAGATCCCCCACCAGTATTACATTTCCTTGCAGGTCACTCCTTTCCTCACGAAGGAGGTTCCAACTGATTTTTTTTTTCAGCATAAGAATTAGGTGCATAAATATTGAAAATTCTTACCAGAGTGTTAGTGTCTTTTTGCCTCAGCAGGGTGAGGATCCAACAAGAGCTGTACTTGATGTCAACAGCCTCAAATTTCCTGTCATGCCATAGTGTTCCAATGCCTTCGGAGGCTCCCCTTGAGCTTATTGCAGTTCTACCCCTTTTTTTCCAAAATTTTATACTAACTTGGAGGAATGCGGCTTCCTCCATCTTAGTTTCCTGGATCATAAAGATGTCCGGTTGGTGTAGAGAGATCAGATCTAACATAGCTTCTTCCTTGATTTTGCTACCGAGACCTCTGCAGTTCCAGGATAGGACCTTCATTACTTACTTTTGGAGGCCGTAGGCATCCCTTTCAGGGTATGCCCATGCTGGCGGGTGTTTCTTGTGTTTTTCAACAACTTTTCCAGGGTTAACTAGGAACCTTGCAGCTTATCCTTGTAGGTAGCTTGTTCCCTTACTTCTTTCTTGGATTTCCTTCCTTTGGTTTTAGTAATTCTTGGAGTAGTCAGTTCTATTTCCCCTTCCTCCTCTTCTTCTTCTTCCGATTCAAATTCTTCCTCAGATTTCCCCATACTTTCTCCTTCTTTTGTCACTGCTGCTCCTTCATCTTGCTCTTTCACTTGATCTGAAAGGACTGCTTCGGAGTCCTTACTATCTTCATTACTAGATTTCTCTTCTGCTTTGTTGGAGTCATCCCTTACTTCATTAGTTTCTTCAGTCTTTGAGGTTTCTTAAGTTCTTTCTAGTGGGATAACTCTTGCTTCTTTATTCCCCTCACCCTTCTTTGGAGCCACTCTGGCTTGATTTTTAGATTTAGATCGATTCACCCTATGCCATCCTTCCACCTTATCTTGTTGGATCTCGGTTTTTTTAGGGCAATTACGAATGAAATGCCCGTATTCATGGCAACCTCTGCACTTAAAAGGGAGTTGTTCATAGTCAAGCTTTTGGGAATGGGACCATTTCCCCACAGTTAATTTTATAGTTTCTGGCAATCCAGCTTCGAGATCAACCTCAACGCAAATGCGGGCACAAGCGTATTGGTCCTTTGGGCTAGCCATGTCAATGTATTTCCCCAGGGCATTCCCTATAGCATGGAGAGATTTGGGGTTCCAGCAATGCATAGGGAGATTGGGAAGTCTAACCCAGACTGGCACAACTTTGGGGGTGTCGGCTTCGGATTCGAAGTCCGGATTCCATCCGTTAAGATAGAGACCTTGCGGCCCCATGAAATAGGGCCCATTCCTGAAAATTAATTCTTTGTCTTCCTTGGATTCAAAGTCGAACATAAAGTAACCCCTTTTGACGGAGTAGGAAGCAACATTTTTGGAGATTAGAGGTCTCCAGTTTCTTTGGACCCAACTATCCGTAGTTTTGGGCAAGGGCTAGAGCCCTATGAATTGCCCGATCAGTGCTCGATTTTCCAAGGAGAGGGCAACCCGAATCGTTTCTTCCGGGGGGAGGGAAACTTCCAGCACATCTTCAATTCTTTTAACAAACTTCGGGGGGTCTCCTTTGCTAGATCTCTTTTTATGAGTGGCAATTAACCAGTCGAAGGCATCCGAGCAAAGGTCAGGTGGCGAATCACCGCCCACCTCAGTCACCATCGATCTGCCCCACCAGAGATCCGATCCAGCCACTCAGAACATGAGGACAATGTGAGGACAGAAGCCTCGGATTCAACAATCTGATCCCTTCAATTCAGAAGCCCGAGCTGGAGAACAACGGCCCAGCCAGAGGCATGTCAGACGCACCAGTCCCAGCTCCTTGAAAGATCCGTCGCTCAGGTTGAGTCTCTCGCCTCCTGCCGCGCATGCAATCTCCAATCATAAGTAATTTAAATCTTATTATAATATATAAATCAAAATAAAATATTATATAT
>LPNX011067004.1:0-22139 GCA_001517045.1 Pseudotsuga menziesii | reverse complement strand
ATCCCTCTTAAGGGTCATTAGGGTGCGCGTACCAACAGGCCCCTAAGACTCACCAGTGGCCCGTCCCGGGACACTCTTCAGCTTCTCTGGTGGCAGAATTCCGCTGATGAGACACAGCATATTGCTTGCTGAAGCTCTCCATGCTGCTGTCGGCCGCGTACTTCTGTCCTTTGCAGAAGTTTTACTGATGAAAACCATCGCGACCACCTGCAACACCATCCTTCACTCTGATGGCCGATATATGACCATCCACGACTTTGGGGTCCCCTGGGATTGCGTGTCCCACTGCGGGAGGAGTATAGCTGGCGTGGTTCTGTTATGCCAAAAGACTGCTTGGTGGGATTCCCCAGAGTCTTTCTGCGAGGCCTCATGCCCTTGGTTGCTCTACATTAGAGAAAACTCCTAGCCGTCTTTGCAAATTTAGAGCAAACTCCTGCCTGTCGATGTACTTAGCCAAGTAGAGCTGTGCTGGTGGGGTACTTAGAAGGTGCTGCAGACCTCTGTCCCTTACTTCCCGTACTAGCTCCTGAACGTTACAGTCATTCGACATAGTTCGGGCTGAATATGTCACAGATGTGTTTCAGGCAGAAAACACAGGTCGAGATGGCCCCTTATAGAATCCCGAGGTGGAATTTGTCATCATGGTGCAGTAATGATGCCAAATCTGACGAAGTTCCGGAAATCTGCTCCACACAGCGCTAGATTTTCCCAAAATCTCATTATGACCAGTAATGAGAGCGACTCTCGTGCCAGCGCCGCCGAATGCAGTATGTCCCATCCGTCACATTTTGGGCTGTGACACACCTTGACAACCTTCGAATTCGACACAACCTGACCCTGCGACCTATGACCAACTTGTAGCTTCATATCCTGTAGACAAAACAGACTACGATAATCCATAGCGCGACAAGCATCTTTACTTATTTGGTCGGTGCTACCTCCTGTTCTGAGTACCTAGCCTGTCCGTGTACTTTTTTAAACGGCTCCCATTTATCATAGAGGGGAAAAGCTCACCATTTAACTTGGCTAGCTGGACTGCGCCCCCGTCAGTAACTTTCTGTACTACATACGGTCCTTTCCAATGTGTCTTAAACTTTCTAGGGAACTTCATAAATTTGCTGTCATAAAGGAGCACAAGATCACCCTGCTGAAAATGTTTCTTCTTGATGTGTCTGTCATGCCACGCTTTTTCTCGAGCTTTCTGCACCTGTTGTTGGAATCCTGCGAAAAATCTATCCTCTTCAAGTTCTAATATCTGTTTCAGTCTTTCTGTGATTATGGCTGGGTCATCCATCTCGGTGAAAGCAGATATCCGAAGGCTGGGAACAATGTATTCCATGGGCATGACAGCTTCTTGCCCATAAACTAGTCGAAAGGGTGTATGGATGGTCAACTTCTTGCAAGTAGTTCTGTAAGCCCATAGCACCGCTGGAATTTGAAGATCCCAATCATTCCTCTAAGCATTACAAACCTTTTTCAAGGCATGCTCGAGGATTTTGTTAAAAGCTTCGACAGTCCCATTTGCTTGTGGGTGATATGCGGTACTCTTTTGATGATACACCTGAAATTCTTCAGTCAATACTTCAATAGTCCTGTTCAGGAAATGTGATCCCTGATCACTCATAAGAACTTTGGGACACCCAAATCTGGATAAGATGTTGTCGAAGATGAACTTCGCAGCAGTAGCAGTGCTACAGGTCTTGACTGGTTGAGCTTCGGCCCAACGGGTAAGATAATCAGTTGTTGTAATGATGTATCTATCTCCTGACTTTTTCGCAGGGGGGTTGATAGGACCAACGAAGTCGATGGCCCATTTGTCAAAGGCCTGCAATGTTACTTGTGGAGCTAGGGGCATTTCATCCCTCCTAGATGGTTTACCTGTCCTCTGACATATGTCGCAGCTGTGGCAATATTCTCTTGCATCTTTGTGAAGTGTGGGCCACCATAAACCGGCTATCAATATCTTCTGTGCTGTAGCTTTGCCTGCATAGTGACCTCCTGCTGCACCAGAGTGTGCTTCCGCCAATATTAGAGGTTTTTCGTGTTCCAAAACACATCTACGCAGTATCTCATCTGGTCCCATTTTATACAGCTGCCCTGCTATTAAAGTGAAGTCCGCGGCTCGAACCACCAACTGCTTCTTCTGCTGTGTGGTCATCTCTGAAGGGGGGATACCTGTAGACAAATACTGAGCAATATCCTGGAAATATTCATCAACTATCTGTATAGCAAATAACTGTGCATCAGGGAGGCCTTCGTCCATATTGGTAGGTTCTTCGCCTGACTCGAGCCGCGACAAGTGGTCAGGTCCTAGGTTAAGTCTTCCAGGCTTAAAAATGATCTCAAAATCATATTCTTGGAATAGAATTAACCATCTGCATATTCTTCCACCTAGCACAGGTTTGTTAACCAAGTACTTCAAAGCAGAATGGTCAGTAAACATCTTAAAATGAGATCCTAGCAGATAATGTCGGAATTTTTGTAATGCATATACCATAGCAAGGCCTTCACGTTCTGTCGTAGTATAATTTTTCTCTGCTGTAGATAACTTTCTGCTGGCAAAAGAGATAGGGTGATCGATATTACCTGCGCCTGGCTGGGCGAGCACAGTACCTAAAGCAATAGAGGATGCATCAACATGCACATGAAACTCCTTGTTCCAGTCAGGGAATACTAGGATAGGGGCAGTGACCATTTTTTCTTTCAGAATGTCAAGGCTTGCTTGGAATTCTGGTGTCCATTCGAACTTAATATCCTTCTTTAGCTGCCTTTCCATTGGGGCAGTAATCTTGGCATATCCGGTGTGACCCAGCGTTGTGCGAAGTTGTTTGATGGACTTCGGAGGTGGCAAGTTCACAATAATAGCGATCTTCGCAGGGTCCATCATCAATCCCTGCTTACATACCACATGACCTAGTAGGATGCCAAAGGGTGCACAGAAAATGCACTTTTTCAAGTTCAAGGAGATTTGGTGTTGTCTGCATTTGTCCAACATAAGTCTCAAACTAGTTATATGGTCTTTTACTAGCCCAAAAATAGTCCAATCATCAAAGTAAACTTCTAGGAATTTGTGTATGTATTCCTTAAACGCGGAGATGACTACTCGTGAAAATATGGCAGGTGCATTCTTCAGCCCGAAGGGCATGACAGTATACTGGAAGGATCCCATTTCGGTAGCAAAGGTTGTCTTGTGACGGTCCTCTGGAGCAATTCGGATCTGATGGTAGCCCGAAAACCCATCGGTAAAAGAGTATACTTCTTGACCTCCGACATTGTCGAGCACTTCATCTGTAAAGGGAGTGGGAAAAGGGTCGTGTAGACAGGCATCATTGAGTTTCCTTAGATCGACACAGATTCGGATTTCACCCTTAGTCTTCTTCTCCTGGACGACCATAGGGCTGACCCATTTAGATTCTTCAACAGGTTCAATTATTCCTGCAGCAAGCATCTTATCCAACTCTAGCTTAACCTTTTCCTTGTATTTTGGATTCAATCTATAAGGGCGCTGCTTCACAGGCTTCGCATCAGGCTTCAGGGGGATCTTCATTACTCCGATATCTCCCAAGATACCTTTCATTTCAGAGAACTTTGTCGGAAAAAGATCTTGGTATTCGTGGAGAAGTTGAGTTACCTTGCTGACCATCTCGTCATCCCAAGAGTCGCCAATGGTAGCAAACTTAGGCTGTTCCTCGGATCCAATGTTAACTGTGTGCGTCTTCAAGGGCTACGTCACTTCAGGAACTTCGACTGCCGGTCCATGCACGTCGCAGTATCCTTCTGACTCAGGGATAGCAAGACAGCACAGGTCATCCTCCTCGTCGACTGTGAAGTTATAACATTCGACTGCGAGGGCTTCTTGTGTGGCCCAATCAGGGCTGTTTTCTGTCACTTCTTGTTCGTTAAATACCTTAGTATGGATGATCCTGATAGCTGCATCGAGGGCTAGACAGACATCATTAGTAGAGAAAGTATGGATAAAGATATGAAAAAGACAGTCCCAACTTACAGTGTCTTGGCGAAGTTCAGCCTCCGTGTACCAGTTCTTCGCTAGTGGTCCCAGTGTGTGCATGAATCTATGTACCCACTCATCCTGTGGTACATACTTCCATGCCTCGTAGCATTCGCTTAAGTGGTCCTGGGGACAAGTTTTCCCATCAAACTTGCTTCGCGCCTTTGCCAACTGGTCTGAGAATCTCAGGCGAAGGAGCTTCTGACATGCTTTCCAGGTAGGGATCTGCTTCTTGTGGCTCGTCCACCATCTGACTGCTGTGGCTCTGAATGCTGACTCTAGGGCCTCCATTTTCTGTAGGTCAGGTATCTGATCCGAGAATTGTGCAATAAATGGTTCAGGATCTGTCGAACCATCATACACAGGTATAGTTCTGGTTTGTGAGTCGATCCATCTGAGAGACTTGGTAAGGCAGGCATTGCTGCCCCTATGGTGCTCAGATAGTCGGTGTTGCCAACTTTCTAATTCATCTTTCGAGTCCGTCATACAGGAGCTACCAGACTCCCACCCTGTGGCCGGAGGATCCACATAACCTTATTCCTACGCCGTGATAGTAGATATAGGTTCCACATCAGCTTGATCCTCATGGCGGAGTGGCTCGGTGTACCGTTCCCCTTGTGAAGGATCCAGGGGCAGGATGACCCTGAAGTCTTTCCCTTCGAAGACCATCTGTCTCTTCTTTAGGTTAATGACTGCAGCATTTTCCATTTCCCATTCAATTCCTAACAGGGCCGGGTAAGGGTTACTGTCATCAATGATCTCAATTACTTCGAAATCCACGAAGGTGCTGACTCCGTCAATATCTATTTGGAGATCCAGGAATATTCCTAACGGTACAATATTTTATTGGTTGGCTAGCCGCAACTGTATAGGGGACCAGGCAAGGGCAGGTTTCCCCATTTGTTCCCAGGTTTGTTTGGGTAAAACGTTTACATCGGACCCCAAGTCTAGAATAACATCGGTCCTATCATATGCCCCTATCTGAGCATTCAATCGCATTTCCCTACCGGTCCTGCTGACTCGATGAACCGTTTTGTCCTGACCACAACTTTGCAGAGATTCGCAGGAAGCGATGACATTCTGCAGCTCATTCAGAGCAGCTTGATTTCTTAAAAGTTTGAGGCAACTTTGCAAAAAGGTAGACAGTATACTTACTTTATCTAGCAATGCGTCGCAGGGTGGCGACTGAGGCTACACAGGCACGCTGGGTGGGCTAGGGCCAGCAAAATCCTTCTTGGCCTCCATGAATGTCTCTTTCTCTCTGATGATATCAAATACAGGAATTTTCTCAGGAGCCTTACGAACTAGAGCTTCGACAGGTCGGTTTGGCGTATTTTGGATGTGTGTCGTAACTCCACTTCTTGTAACGACATTGATGGTTGCCGCAGGGCGGGGATCCATAGAAATCATCTGGAGGCTCTAAGTAGGGGTAGTCTGTCATGCCTGAATCTTAGCGAGCAACTGGGGGCACTGCTCAATCACATGGTATACTGCGCGGCAATACCGACACGTCGTAGTGGGGTTCTGACAGTCGCGAGCCAAATGCCCAGCTTGGTTACAATTGTAACACACAAATTGGCTTCGGCCGCACCCGGCCATGCCTCCACGGCCTCCAGAAGTACCTCGTCTAGAGGCACCCCCCTGGTAACCATAACTATCATTACTTGGGCCCTCAGTGTGCACCCGGTAGGCATCATAGGTGCGGCACTCATCCTCATTATGACCTACAGATTTGCAAAAATTACAGTAAGAGTTCTTAGGTCCCTGCCCATACCTTTGCAGCAGGTAACAGTTCTCAGGTCGGTGTTGACCTGTCATTCTGCAGAGCTCACAATAGAGAACTTGCGGTGGAAAGGGGTTCGGCACACCGGTCTGCAGGTACTTGTTTACCAGAGGGCACCGTTCCTTGTCGTGACCTTTGGTCCGACACTGCGTACACCAAACCTCTTCACGATAAGTTTTTCCCTTTTTCATCTCGCGAAGTTCTAGAGCCATCGCGGCTAACTGCGCTTGGATTTGAGCAATACCATAGTCATCTCCGACAGGGGCAGTCTCTAGTTTCATTGCGATTTCCAGAGCCTCTTGTTGGTCAGCAACCTTCTGTTGCATGAGTGGATTTCGGATATGTGGTAACAATGCTGCAATAAACCATTCCTTTTGCTACACAGGACTAATGGTAAAGCTAACTTGGTCCAGTAGAACTTTGAATCTCTGATCAAAGTCCCAGACTGATTTGCCGCGCCGCTGTTGAATCTCCTTGAGTTCAGTGATGCTCTGCGACTCCGATTTAGGCTTCTTAAATTATTTGACTATAGCCGCCTTGATCTTGCCTAAAGTAGGGCTCTGAGCACTGGAAAATTTCATGAACCATGTCAGAGCCCGGTCCTGAAAAGAAGTGATGAGCTGCGCGGCTCGCACATCCGGATCTGTAATTTTCTTCGCGTTCCATACCGCTTCGCATAGAAACCAGAACTGTTCTGGGTCCTCTGATCCCGTGCCTTTAAAGATGGGGAGTTTAATGTCATCAACGAGGTAGGCCATAGAGTTTCTAGGGGGGTTGGGAGGGGGACAGGATGTCGATGGGGGGGGATTTATGGGGGCAGACTGGCCTGTGGCCGGAATACTCGAGCCTGGTTGACTCTCAGACTGCGATGGAATTTCAGGGGTAGCGGAACGGCGTTGCGGAGTGACCGGAGGGTTTCCAACCGAAGGGTCGTTTTCGGAATATGACTCTTTAGGGTTTACAGGGGTGGACGCGGTAACCTGACCTAAGGAAGAGGGGTCAAAATCTCTCTTATACCTTTTTCCGTTTCGCAGCAACCCAATTTGCTCGTCGAAGGGAGTGGCACTTGCAAGCATATGTTAGTACGACGAAACTAATAGTCCGATTCAAACAACAATATACCTGTTTCGGCCAATAGTATTTCAAACCTTAAGCTTAATAAATTCAAAAACTTACCGCGGGGGCCTTTGAAAAACTGTCGTTTAGCTTCGCTGAAAGAGGTGCTCGTGTCAAAGGCAACCTCTGTTACAAAGGCGTCCAACGTTCGCGTCGCCAGAAGTCAACAACGCGGGAGACCTCGTTGTTCATGTGTTGCACAAGATTGACCCTTGCGGGGGTCCACACAGGAATCCATCGAGCTTGAGAGTTCGTCCTCCTTTCTGTGAACCTAGACAACCACTGGTGCAACTCTATGTGGATACTACCAAAAAAATTTCATAAGCATCACAAAAAACATACCTTTGTAAAAATTCACTTGCATTTCACCGCGGAATGGCGTTCTCTTGCTGCACAAATTGCAAACAGATCTCAGCAAACCAATCACTGATTTCCTTCACAGAGGGCCTCCAGAACATAGCCCTTGTGGTACAAGGTAAACCCCTCTTGAGCAGGTACTGAGTTCAACCGGCAACGGAACCAATTTGTTGGGCAATAGGGCAGACCCGGGTTTAATCCTTTAGTGTCGCACCAACAAAATACCCACAGTGTTGGCCCTTTCGGCAACAACCTGCGCACAGGTTGCAGTCTCACCCGAAACAGCTATGGGGTGCCGTAGAATCAGGTTTCTGCAAGCAGAGAGGGGAATTACTGTACCTTATCATTTTAATAACCTTATTAATCAACAATTACCAGTTCTACCATTCATTCACATACAACTTCGCAAATAAATAAACAGTCGTGACTTGCTCAACCCACTAAAGGGAATTCACAGCGAAGCTAAATATTAGCAGCGACCTAACTTATCAGATGTATACAGTTATTAATGCATAAAAGAAATAGAAACAGAAATAGCACAAGAAACCACAACACCGGATATAACGTGGTTCACCCCCAGTGTAGGGGCTATGTCCACAAACTGTGTTCTATTCAACTTGCTACAAAACCACAGCTTGATCTGCGCACTCAGCTGCAGATCCTTTCAGTCCTCAAAAAGCCGCGCACACAGCAGCAGGCCCCTGCGCACACAGCTGCAGGTTTTTCCTTACAATCTTCTTTACAAAACCCTCTGCGCACACAGCTGCAGAGGTCGTCCACGCACACAGCTAGGACTTAACCTTTTTCCACAAAAACCAATCTTAGCTTCACCTTAATCTTTTTCTCATCATAAAACCTAACCTATCTTCTTTACTCAAGCGCTTATTTATACTACGCATTTTTACAAAACCATGGTCTTAAACCATGGGCACCCAAAACCCTAAACCCTAGATTTCAACCAAGAGTTTATTACAAAAAGGAGTTTTAACTTAACCCTGACACCCCTAAGAATATTTTGAGTCCATACTCGCGGAGTTATCCCTCTTAAGGGTCATTAGGGTGCGCGTACCAACAGTTGTCTTCCATATTTTTCAGGTTCTTCTATGAGGAGAGTGAGAAAAACCTTTGAGAGAAGCATCATGGCATTCCATTTAAGTGATTAACCAAATCTAGGGAGATTCTAGCATTTCATGTTTGTGTTTTGTTCTAGATCTGAACCATTCAAACTAGGGAACCAGCTCTTGTCCGCAGGAGGTGTGTATTTCCGGCTAACCAAAGTGGCGACTCCGCTAGGGATCTACTTCGAATTCTGGATCAGTGGTAAGTTGAAACCTCCACCTTCATTTTCAATTTCTAGATCTACTTTTCCATGCATAGATCTGTAGATATACTTTGAATTTGATTGTTTTGCCTCTATCTGCCTTTGGATATTCATATTTTTGGTTCACTGGTTTTTTTGGTGATTGTTTGGGTTCATTTTCAGTCTGTAAAATCCTTTTCTATTGCTTTTTTATTTTTCAAATCGCCATCTTAGGAACCACTCTTGAGCTATGTTATAAGTGTAGTTCTAGAGCTATCATCGCTCTTCCTCTGTGTTAAAGAATTGGTGCCACCACACTTTATCTGTGTACAAGAAGCGGTGCTAGACCTGGCAACGCCCTGGTGTGAACCTGTTGTAAGCAGTTCCACCGCTCTGTTCCTGTGTGCAAGGAGCGGTGCTCAGGTTGGTAACACCCTGTTCAACACCTGTAGAAGCAGTGCCAAGTATTCGTCTTAGCCCTGTTTGGAATTTGATTCGTAAATGCTTCTTCTGGTATCTAAGATGCATGCTTCAGATTGTTACAGTTGTTTTTTGAATTCCCTTGAGCGTGTATGAATCCATAGTTATTCTCAATAATTTTGATTGATTTTGGTCTTTTTAAGCTTCATAGTTGGCTTTGAATAGAACTTGGTTTTTTTAGATCTCTGATTTTTGTCTTCTTTGATAGAACAAGAAAAGATTCCTTTCAGTTTTTCTTCATTTGTCATACATGATTTTTGTATGTTTTTTCCTTTTTTCATAAAGTTGTGGAAAAGTGCATATGAAAGTTATTGTATGATTTTGTGATTAGTTCATTCTCACTTTAGTTGAAAATATGAACACTTTTGTATAAATTTGTAACAATCTTTTCTTGCTTTTCATTAGAGGTCTCACTTCTTTTTCAGTTCAAAAGAGAAGATTTTGTTTGTTTAAGTTAGGAAAGGACCATATAAACAACTGTCTTTTATTTTTGTATGGGATTTATTCTATGTTTCAAATAAATTGAACCTCTCTCTCCCTCTCTTAGGTAGAATTTCATTGAAGAGGAAAAATTGCATTATCATATAGATTAGTGTGCATCTTCTTTAATATCAAGTTTTCACTCCATGGTTCCACCTAAACGCACAAGATAAAATTAAGCACTAGCTTAGGTTTAAAAATTTTAGCAATTTGTTGCGCCGAGAGGCGCATTCTACAGCCCGGTATGAGGTAGAAGTGTAATTCCGTGCTCAACGTGGAGATGACACGTGTCACATAAAAAATTCGGCTTATATATCTATATATATATACAAGTCGGCTTAATAATTAATAATCTTAGGTGTATATATATATAAATATATTTGTAAGTAAATCAAAACACCTATACACATTTCAAAACAATATGTACAAGCTGGACCTTCGGAATAAGGCTGAGAGCAATTACAGATTTGTCTCAGGTATGCGAATGCGTATAATTTAACTTTATATATCAAGTATGCATATGAGAAAAAATTGAATTATAGAAACTTATACGAGTAGATTATTATAGTATTTGATGTATTCTCCCCCGTAGTCCATTTCTGTGATTGATGGCGAGCACCAGAATCCATCTGCAATTTCTGGATTTTGTTTTTGTTTTGGCATCTGCGAGCACCGGAATCCATCTGCAATTTCTGGATTTTGTTTTTGTTTTGGCATCTGGATTTTCCCTTCTACAATTTTCACTTCTAATAATGCAGCAATTATGAACTGATCTCCAGCTTAGATCCAGCAAAGCACATTATCTCTTTATCTGCAATCTGCGATTTTCACTTCAAGAGAAATTATATAAATTTGCTTTCATATTGATGGGTGGAAAAATGACCAGCCCGGCTCTATCATGCGCCGAGAGGGGTCAAATATTTCAAGGTGCAAACCCTTTTTTGGAGTGCAATTGTTGAAGCAGGGTTTGCACCTCAAAATATTTGATCCCTCTCAGCGCATGATAGAGCCGGCTAAAGCTGGATCTAAGCTGGTGTGATAGGTTAGAGACATGTTCGGGCATCATTAAATGTAGGAGCTATCGTTATTTTTCTGCACTACAACCCAGGACTTGCACGGTTCTTCCATGTATTGTCAGTATATCGAACGGCCTTTCACGTACCCTTGAGGTATATAGAAAGGTACTTCACGTACTCGATTGTATATAGGAAGCCCCATTGTGAACGGTTGTGCATTAGATAGCACTACTACTGATTTGAGCTCCCATGTACCTTGTGTATATCGGGAGACCCCACTAGGATACCCTATCCAAACCGAGTTAACCTTTTGGTTGTCTTGGATTTACGAGTGAAGCTTGTAAAGTCTTGATAATCCTGGTGAGAAAACTGACCTTTAATCCACTCCTCTCACATATTTTTCTTGCTTATTGATTTTGAGTAGCGCTTGTTGTCTGTATAGTTAGGATTTTTTAAAAGATAGAGATAATTTTGCTACATAGTTATGGCTTAACCTTCCAGGATTACCAACCAAGAGACTCCTTTACCAAACATGTATTTTGTGTTCCCTCCATATGGGGATGTTGGTCCTCCTCTCATGGCTACGTTAAGCCTTCCTGGATTGACTATTGGATTACCTGTTTGGTTATTCTCCAGTCTAGTTATCCCATGTACACCAGTTGCTTCTGATCCTAATCCTTCATCGCAAGAGCATCAACCTCATGTTGATCCCTCTCCTTCTTCACTAGATGTGTCTTTTTTTCGTTTCTACCTCTTCGCCTATTGAAATTTGTAGTACTAGTAATCATACCATTGTGTGACTCCTAGTAATCAGACTGCCCTGAATGTGCTGCATGTTCTTGTGGTTCCTTCCCCTTCTTCTAGTTAGATTCTTCCCATCATAGGTAAAATGGGGGGCATGGCTCTAGTCTATGGACATCATAATGGAGATGAGTTGTTAGCTTCTTATGTAAGGGAGCAACCCACCAACCTCTAGACATCACATTGGCTTAGAACTTGTTGCAAGCATAGTTCCCATTCTATGTCAAGCTTGTTAAAAAATGAAACAGATTCCTTTGAGCAAAGTTCCCATTCTATGTCAAGCTCGTTAAAAAATTAAATGGATCTCCTCAAGCATAGTTTACCTTTTGGTTTCAAGCTTGCATAAAAATGAAATCATTCGTGAGCATAGTTCATTTTCTATGTCAAGCTCGTTAAAAAATGAAATAGATCTCCTCAAGCACAGTTTACCTTTTGGTTTCAAGCTTGCATAAAAATGAAACCATTCTTGAGCATAGTTCATTTTCTATTTCAAGCTCATTAAAAAATGAAGTAGGTTTCCTTAAGCATAGTTTACCTTTTGGTTTCAAGCTTGCATAAAAATGAAACCATGTTCCAAGCATAGTTACCTTCCATTTCAAGCTTGTGTAAAAATGAAACATATCCCCTTCCCTTGAGTCGAGTCTTCACTTTAGTGTTAGAACTTGAACCTTCTTTTCACCTGCCCAATTCTTGTTCTTCCTACCCCCCTGGTGAACATTTTCACATTAGTAACCAGGTTTTTTAGGTTGGGTATGGAAGAAGAATCATCAGACGAAACGAAGCTTGGGGGGCATTTCGAGCCCCTAGAAACCATGCTAGGGGTAAGCTTTGCTAGCAATCATGATGGGGGCAAGATTCCAACCTCTGTATATCATGTTAATGGGATTTTTTCAATCATAATTTACCCATTGGTTTCGAGCTTGCGTAAAAATAAAACCAATATTCGAGCATTCTTTCAACCGATCTTCGAGCTCACAAAAAAAAGTAAGATGGTGTTGAGCTTACTTTTCATTTTTCATTTTTCGTGCTCAATCATCATGGGGAAATTAAGGGAAAGGGAAAACATTTTGCAATAATGGCAGTTGTTAGTCACCCTTGAACATGGCACTTGTCTGCATTTCATTCAGTCAATTGGGTATTCATATTTGTGTCTGTATGACATAGATCTACATTGTATGTCTAGTAGCTATGCCCAAATTTGAGTCTTCTTCACATGTGTTAGCACTCAGAATGTACCCAGGTTGTAAAGGTAAGTCCCAAAGGTAACAGCAAAAACCACTTTAGAAAGAAACTAGTTTTTCTTCCAGAGAGGGATCTCTCAATACAGATTTAACGAGACCAGATATAAACCAACATTCAAGGATTTGTATAGGTGGTTGAAACAACACATAACCATTGGGCAATGGAGTCACACATACACAAAAATATCACAAAGACATATGCATGAGATTTATCAAAGGCAAGATAACCATTTCATCACAGTCATTCATTTGGTTCAGGTGGAACAGAAGAGATAATGAACAGCCCATTAATACAGAGCATCAAAGATGAGTTCTATATTAACTTTAGTAGAAGAATGTATAAAATATCTGAAACGATGATCAGATCATAAACATTATGAATTCTAATCATTCGACACTGTGTTTCAGAAATGAAGAAAACAGAATGGTGTGTTACACTGGAAAAAACAATCACATAAGGAAAGAAATACGGACTGTAATGTAAATGACACATGAATCTCTGATAATTCTTATGCATTCGCTCTGTTATTCAAAAATATATGTCTTCAAAATCATTCAACAACACGATGGGTTCCAACCCCCATCACATAAAATAGATGCACTTATATACATAAAATGACTCATCTTCCAAGAAGATTTATAACTGAATAACTGCTTAATCAAAGTCTGGTAACTGTATTCCTAACTCCTAGGAATAAACTATAGCTTCGATCCTAACAGATCATTAAGTTAAAATCAACTTGACAACATGTCCTCGTCCAAGTAGCTCCTTAACGCGCAACACCTATCTTCATGAGTGAAGGATGTACTTCGTTTTCCTGAATCTCTCTATGGCTCTCCATTGCTCTGCGCTCGGAATATCATATTCGATCATCTCCCGAATTGACACTTCTAGCTCCATGTAGGCTTCATATGATACTTTAGGCAATCCTCCCCTGATAATCAGGAACTTTTGTAATATTTCAAAGTCCTCTGTCAGCTTATCCACTATAACTTTCCATGTCAAACCTTTTTCCAAATCATCAAATTCGGAATGGTCCATGCAGCTTTGAACTAACAGGCTGTGATATTGTTCTTGAGAAAACATTCGACCTTCCTCGTCCCAAAAGGAAGGCAGGACATCCTAAAATATCTCTTTGAAAGCCTGCTTGAAATTATTAACCTGTGAAATCATTTCATTAGTTTTGTCCTAGACCATTTTCATTAACTTATGCTTATAGAAAAACTTTTTAGCCCATAGCACCATTGCTATCCTGTCATTTACTCCTATATCATGCAACTTTTGATATGTTAATGAATTTAAAAAATTCAACGCGTTTTGGGCTGTGATGAGGGGTTTCCTATCCATATTTTCATTTACTAACTTCAGTCTTTGGTTGGCCAAGTTGATCAATATGCTTTGATCATCAATGAAGTTTAAATAGTTCCTGAATTTAGTAATTTCTACAGATAAGGTGTCCCAAATTATGTGCTTTGCCCCCTGGAGAGGACCCTTTCTGATGTCTCTTTCCTTTAATTCATTAAATTTCTTTTGTAGCTGATTTCTGTCTTGCAATATTTTATTTTTATTCTCACTTACTTTGGCTAACTCAGACTTGATCTTTTCATTTTCCACCTTTAACTCTTTTATTTCTTCATCCTTTAGGCTGACCTGGGACATAGGCACTAACAAATCATTTGCAGAAAAATCATTTAATGGTTTCTCAATATTTACAATAGACAGGTCCTCATCAGTGGGAGTCTGACTCATCAATTCCTCCATGATCTCTTTTTCATCATTTTGGTCCTTTTTCAGCAGGGATATTTGTGATATCAACTCACTCCGTTCAATTTCCCATTTGTCTTTTTCCTCTTGTAATTTGAGAGCTCTTCCTTTATGTTCCATCATCTCCTGGTGGATCTTGTCTTTCTCTTCTTGCAATGTCAATAATTCGGATGATTGAACATGCTCTGTGCTTGGGATCTTCAACTTTTTCTTCAACACTTGGAGGGCATTGTCCTTTTCTTCCAGCATTCTTCTGATTGCTTGGGTGTTATCTTTTTCATTTCCTGAACTGATAATATCTGCTTGTAGCTTTTTAATTTGAATGGCATTGGCCTTATTTTCAACTTTTTCATGTTTTATCTGAACCTCTAACTTATCTACCAAAATTTGTAGGTTATTGATTCTCATCATAGCTTGCAATAGATATGAATAAATAATGTCACTTGTTTGCTTGTGTAGCTGTATCTTGTCGGGTACACTAATCTTGTCCAATCTTACTTCCATCTCTGACATATTTTCATCATTTACCATGGCCAATTTGAAGGTATTTCTTTTTATATCCCTGGCAGAAATCAAGGAAGTTTTTGGATTGTTTAAACTCCTTACCCGCGGGAGTAAATTCCGTGTCTCTTCTAGGGACTGTTTTCGTTTTTCCATATAACTGGCCATGAGTTCCTCTTTGGACTTGAAGATTGGGCTTGATTCTGAACTATCTACACTTTTAAAAGAAAACTGATTTACTTGTACATATTTTGTTGGAACTAAAGCAACTCTCTTTAAATCTTCTGAAATCTCTTCACTTAAAACTCCACCAACTTGAAACAATTTTGCATTTTTGTGTGACCCATATTCATCCACTTCCATTCTTTCAATTTCAGACAGACTCCTCTTAATCAAAATATTAGGACCCTCCATCACTTGAGATGTTGTAACTGGTATAACACTTGCACTTTCATCAGATCTTGGAATTTTCGTAAAATGAGACAAATTGGCAGTCTCGCTCAGGCCTTCAATAACTTGGTGGTCAAATGGCTTGTTTTTGTTTGCCTGCTTCCTCAGGGAAATTACATGATGAGGATCATAATTTACCCTTGGCTCTTTCTGAAATTCCATGCTTCCCAACAATTTTTCTATAAACACCAAGGCACCTTTACTTTTGAAAATAAAAGAACCAACTTTGAGGGGGAATTTGATATTTGAAGATTTTTTGAAGGCCCCAAAATGTTATTCCTCTGAATGCAATCTTTGCCTCATAAACTCTAATGCAAAAATTCTGGGAGTGAGGAAAGCAGGTAACTTATATGGTTCCCCAGTAAATCCATATATCCTCAAAACAGTGGAATCCTTGAATAGAAACCAATCTCCGACTCGATCTTCAGGTGAGGGCTGCATCATGCATTTCATCTCTTCTAAGACCCGGGGTAACACTTCATCAAATAACATCCTATAAATCTCTGACATGATTGAATTGGAAAATTCAAACATGCTGATTTGCTTGGGCAAATCTGGAGAAAACATAGTGCTTAAAAACTGTAATTCGGTGACGTTTAAACATAGCAACATGTTCAACAAATAAGTCTGAAACTTGAAGAATCTGACCTTTGGGAATTCACTCAATTGAAGATGTATCATTTCTGCCAAGTATTCATCTAGATTGAATACAGGAATTGACTGAGACTCGGAACCTAATGAACTTATTTTTAATAGAAAACCCAGGATGACTTCATTTACGTGACAATCATCATCAAGACCCAAGATTTGACAGACTAAGGACACCACTAATTTAACTTCATCTTTAAAAATATAAACATGGTATGGCAGGAAAAGACCATCTAACGACTGACCTCTTTCAAGAGGCTGGACAATAATTTGCAACGAACTTCGGTTCCACAATTTTTATATAATTCAGCAAGAATGGACTCGTTTACAGGTTCACGACTTTCAGGGTAACTGTTGGGCAAGTTTAGGTTTTCACGGATGACCTTGGCATTAATTTGACAGAGTATCCTAGATGTAGACTTACTTACAATGACTCTCTGAGAAGGGGAATAATTAACTGCGCACCATTCTGCGAATTCGGGAAAATGAAGGGTTTGCTCGACAACAAAATAATATAAAAATGACTTACAAACATTCAGGACATCATTACCCTGTGAATCGTATTGCCACAACCTCTCTTTACTGACTGATACACTTCCTATGGACAGGAAACGGTCGCACACCCCTCTGTCCCTATCAACCAAATAGTCTTCTCTGTCATCCAAAATACGACCAAACCCTTCCAAATCTTTTCCTTGGTCCATAATTCAGTCGATAATGGTAATTAGATGGATGAATTATGGGCGTTTGAGCCTTACCTCTTACTGTGCCTGCGTGTGTTCGAAATTGACTGTAGAGGTTGACGAGCACGCGGGTCCTTTTCGTTCGTCCAGTGCCAGTAAAATAATTTTTTGAGTAAGTCAACTTTGTTTATATAGGACCCCACTCCAGAGGCCCCCCTTTGGCGGTTTCCACCAAACTGCTTTGGCCTCCAGAATGCACCACGATCAACCACGTGTACAGTGGTTTCTATTTTGCTACCACCCTTTACCTCCAACTACCATGCAACTTCCCTCTCCAGATCCACCCATGATCGTCGATGTAATTCACCTTTATTTCCCAGCCGTTGGATCAAGCAACACGTACCCAATTCCGTCGGGTTCCTTTGTTTTATCAAACGTGCAAGTTCACAAGGCGGAGTTCACAATGACCGTAGATCTCATCAAGCTAGATCGACGACTGTTGATCTCTATATTTCATCGAACACCCGCATGTACCTATTCTTCTTGCATCTTTATATAGTGGACACATTATAGGCCGTAGATATTTATCACTTCGCTTTACACCGTTGGATCCCGTGAGAAACTATTGTTTACTTGCCCTTCGTCATACTCTTATACTATAACATTTAACCAAAGTTTGACAAAAGTTTGACAAGTAACTATTATTTCTTCTTCACCATGGTTTTTCGTTCCTCTGCTAAGTAACGGTGTTAACAACTGGCTCCATCTGGGGATGATATCCTCCCTGTGAGGTATCAAAGAACTTGTAGACCAGGTGCTTGACCTTAATTTATCACAGTAACTTCCAGAAAACTCATCTTTTGTTTTTCGTAGATATATTTTTTTTTGTTTTTAGAAAGGAATAGTACACCGCCTGAATCTTAGGGCCTTCATTGCGGGCTTCAAATACATTCGGCTTACCATTCATGTTGACTTTGTAAAGAAAAATAAGTATTTACAGGCTATAATACAAATTTTACCCTCCTGCTTAGGACAGGTAATGTTTCAGATACCTTCCATTGACAGGGTTACTATCCAGAGGAACCCTGTTCGGATATTCCAGCAGAAATGCGTTTTTCCCTCTGTAACCAGCAACAACATAAGGACCTACCCACATATGATCAAATTTCCCATGTTTGTCTTCTTTAGGAGCATCCCACTTCAAGACCAGATCATCGATCTGAAACTGTTCTTCTTTGATTCTTCTGTCAAAAGTTCTTTTCATTTTTTCCTGATGTAACTGCACCTTGTCATAATCCTTATTTCTTTGTTCTTCCATCTCAATAATCTGATTTATTCTCCTTTGCATGTGATTTGGTTCTTCCTGCTGATATTGAAAATATCTCATAACTGGAACACCTAGCGACGCTGGAAAAACCACTTCAGTTCCATACACCAGTTGGAATGGAGACATGCCAACCGCCCTTTTGGTACTAATCCTGTCAGCCCATAGAGCATACTTGAGCTTGGTGTGCCAGGACCTTTTATTATCCTCTAACAATTTCCTGATGATCCTTACTAAGCTTTTATTTGAAGATTTAGCTAACCCATTTCCCTGTGGATAATAGGCAGTTGAATGATTGAGGCTTATATGATACTTGTGACAGAAATCAATCATTTTCCTGGATTTGAACGTAGATGCATTGTCTGTTACTATTCTTCTGGGACATCCGAATCGAGCCAATATATTTTCCTCAAGAAAATCCATGATTACAGTTTCAGTGGCTCTTCTGGTGGGGATAGCTTCAATCCATTTCGTAAAATAATCTGTAGCTGTAAGAATCCATTTGTGTTGTCCCGATGAATTGGGGTTTATTTCGCCAATAAAATCTAAACCCCACTGCTGGAAAGGAGCTTCTACTGTTATTGGATTCAAAGGGAGAGGAAGCACTTTCCTCTTTTCGTCAAAAATTTGGCATTGATGACACTTACTTGTTTCTTTATACACATCTGAAAATAATGTAGGCCAATAATATCCTGCTCTTAGAATTTTGTTTGCAGTCACTTTCCAAGAATGATGTCCTCCACAATCCCCCTTATGAAATTCTTTGACTGGATGCTGAGCTTCATTTTCTAAAAGACATTTTAGTAACACACCCCCGGGGTCCTTCCAATAAAGATACTGATTTAAAATACAAAACTTAGCAGATTTCAATTTTATGGACCAGGCCCTTGACTTACTCAATCCTTTTGGTGCTTGTAAATTTCGAAGTACATATACAATATCAGCATACCATGAAGATGCCACAAAATCATCCATTACTTCCACTTCTGTGTCTAACTGATTAGCTTGGTGAGATAGGAAATTAATTTGCAAATCCTCACAATTTGAATTAGCCATCATTTTAGCTAATCCTTGTCCTTTAACCAACTTGGTGGGTTTCATTTCTATATCGTATTCCAACAATGTAGCAATCCATTTCGCTCTTCTGCCTTCTGGATCTGGTTGTGTCAAAATCCCTTTTACGGCAGCAGTTGGAACATGTGCAATTATATGTGAATGCAGAATATACATTCTGAAATCCTTCAGTGCTTTGACTAAGGCATAAGCTTGTTTCTCCATAATGTCATATTTCAATTCTCCATCCCTCAACACTTTGCTAAAAAATGCTATGGGTTGTTCCAAATTCTCATCATTTTTCTGCAATAAAACTGCTGCTATAGTATATTCTGAAGCGTATGAAAACACTGAGAAATATTTGGTAAAATCTGGACTCACCAACACAGGGGCCTCTGATATTGCTTTCTTTATTTCCCAAAAAGACTTTCTAGCTTCTGCACTCCATTTTATCTCATGACCCTTCTTCAACATATTTGTGATATTCATTAAGATCTCAGCAAAACTTGGTACAAACCTTCTCAAAAAATTTACCTGCCCCAAGAATGATTGTATCTATTTTTTACTCCTGGGTTCACCTACTTTCAGAATGGCACTCACCCTTTCAGGATCAATTTTTATTCCATCTTTTGATATTATATGGCCCAACAACTTTCCTTCTTCCAATGCAAAATTGGACTTCTTTGGATTCAACGATATACCAAACTTCCTACACTTCATGAAAACTTTCTCTAAATGATGCAGATGTTCTCTGTCAGATTTTGAATAGACTGTGATATCATCCATGTAGATCACTACAAAATTCTCGATTTCCCCTGCAAAAGCAATGTCCATAGCTCGCTGGAAAGTAGCTCCTGCATTCATTAAGCCAAAAGGCATCTTTGCATACATAAAAGTGCCCCAAGGTGTAGTAAAGGCAGTTTTTTCTTGATCTTCAGGTAATACTTTGATCTGGTTGTAGCCAGAAAAACCGTCCAACATTGAAATTCTTTCAGCTCCAACTACTTTCTGCAATATATGGTCCATCTTTGGTAGAGGATAATTATCCTTCATAGAGACTTTATTCAAGTTTCGGAAATCTATACACAGCCTGATTTCTCCGTTCTTTTTTCTAACAGGAACCAGGTTTGCAACCTACTTTGAAAACCTTAGAGTGATAATGATCTTGGCATTAAATAACTTTTTAATTTCCCTCTCAATAATAGGAAGCAACTTAGGGTTTATCCTTCTGAGCTTCTGCTTGAAAGGTTTCTCTCCAGGTTTTATAGGAATAGTATGATGTATGATAGATGTATCATACTCCTTAAGGTCTTCATAACTCCAAGAAAATACATCAATGTATTTTTTCATTAATTTCACATATTCTTCCTTCTCTTTTTCAGGCAATTTCTTAGATAATTTTATAATCTTAGGATTCTCTTCAGTGCCAATATTCCTATCTTCAACAACATTCTCAACATGCTTTACTTTTGGATTTTTAGCAACATCATTCTGATCAAAAAGTTTTTCCAAAGAAATCAAACCTCTTGGTATGAAATTATTTTTTAATTGAATAATATCCTTACCTCTTAAGGTTCCCTTTAACTTTTCAGTGCCTTCCTTTTCTTTATCAGGTCCCTCGTCATCATCTTGAATACTCTCATCATTGTCATTTTCGGTGTCAACAGGAGTATTTACAAATTCCCCTGAGAGTTCTAAAAAACTTCTGATTTGCATGTCATCTTCAAATACCTACCAATATTTAGATTTATCTGGAATAGACGGTCTATTCACAATTTCCACCTGGTATTCCCTCTGACCAGCAACAGGGGTTTCAAATTTTCCAGTAGCTACAACCAAAGAATCAGCTACCAAATTTTCATGTCTGGGAACTACCTGAATTGTATGCTCTGTAAAGAAGTTACCAAACATATCCCATACTTCATTTCTATAAGCCCTCATCTGAGGATTCCTGGTTTGATAGTGTTATAGCGGATTTCACCACACTAGGTGAATCACACATTGTATGGCCTTCCCTTGTCCCGCTGCAGACTCATTAGCCCCTTTGGACCACTTTATATCTTTTGATGTGACCTTGATCATCCCCAAAAAACATTATAATATTGATATACGCGGATTTTTCCCCGATAACCGCGTACATACGCGGATATTCCCTCGATAGTCGCGTACATCGGGATGTGTGCATAAATCCAAATCCTTTTGGACTGTTCCTTGACTTGGATCTGACTCATATGACTCCTGGCCTTCCATATGCCTTGAGATCGCACGGATTCGACCCTTCAGTATCCCTCTGAAGAGTTATATAAGGAACCCCTTGGTACATTGAAAGCATAAGAGAAAGTTGAGAGCATCGAAACTATAGTCCATTGTTGCCAGAACTTTATGCTTGAGTCTGCATCCCTTTGTCCCTTGGAGCACTGTTGTGTTCTTCCCAAGCTTGCCCATTGTTAGTAAGCTTGCTATCGAAGTGATGGAGGATTGAGGTGGTGGAGGCCCAAGTGGGGGATTCAGTTTCTCCGGTTCGCAGACGTGCCGTCAGAGGTTGTCACTTGTAATCTCTGATTCTGATTAATAGAAATATCTTTTGCTGTCCAATAATGTGTATTTGAATGAATATTGTTTCCATTGGAATATGTCAAATGCTGCTACATTATTGATTATATATGCTAGAATAGATCTAACACCATGAAATATAGTATGCTTGTATTGTTTACTTGTTGTTGAGGACGTGCTATAACAATTCAAGCTGAAGATTGGAAAGCTTCAACCGTCCGGAATAAGGTACGAGGTTCGATCCTTTAGTGTTAGATTGTTTATTTCTATTGCATATTGGAGAAGATTGATTTCTGGAGTCTAGCTGTCTGTTGTGGTACCCCAAGCCATAGGAATTTCTCTCCGTAACAGAATTGGCGACTCCACTGGGGATGTCCCTTGTTTTTATTTTGGGTTTTATGGGCACAATGGGCTTGCTATTATTGACTTGCTCTCTATTTCTCCTTGTTTCTGTGTCGCATTTTATTGTATGTTTATCCATTGACACTCCCCTTTATTTGTTTGACCCCTTGCCTGCTTTTTACCACTGCCTTCTCTGTCCACGCGGGTTTTTGGCCAAAAGTCGCGTACATACGCGGA
>LPNX011067002.1:111944-137757 GCA_001517045.1 Pseudotsuga menziesii | reverse complement strand
TATATATTAAATAATGGTAGAAAATTCCATGAAAAGCATGGTTCGTTTATATTTCCCTTACAACAGGAAATAGTTCTAACAGCTACAAGAACCCTTTGCATAAACTAATTAAAAGGGTGATTACTTTTTAGGAAAAAGGGGAAAGAGAAACTATAAGGGTCTAGGTAAAATGAGGAGCTTTTTCCTTGAAAAAATAATAAGAAAGAAACTAAACTTAATTTCTGCTTTTCCCCTAGAAAGAAGGAAACAAAAGAGGAAAAAGATCCTCATCGAGGAGAGTTTCCAGGCATGTCCTCTGCCCTTTCAGCCTGGATCAAGGAGGAGATATTGGCTACGAGGGTTAAATAGGGAAAAGGAGGCGTTAGGTATGGGGGGGACGTGCTGAGCCGAAAGGAAAATCACCAGCTCTGCATTTGATATGGGGTTTTTCTGGTGGTCGGTAGAAACCTTATCGGTTGGGGAGAAGTGCTGCGGATTTTGAAGTCGTTTCTAGTCCTAAGAGATTGATAAGAAAAGGGTGTATGCCTCGATTTAATATCGTCTCTAGTGCAGGAGAATCAATATTCTTTTTCATCCCTGAGTCATGCGAGGATGGCTGAAGCTTACATGGCTGAAACCACACTAGGCACAACTATTATGGCCTCTATTCGATCTCCTCCAAGTTATACACTCGGTAATTTCACATAGGTAATCCTGGAACTGAAACGTATTTTTGGATATATATGTGTGTTTGCTAAGAAATGGTAGATTGCAGTGCATGCATGTATTTTAAAGAGATCTAGAAAATACATTTAAGTACCGGTGTTTTTCATTGTATAGACCTGTTATACCAATGAATCTTGTCTGAAAAAGAGGATTGTATGCGATTTTACTAGGTTTGATCCTCTTTGTATTATATGAGGTTACTCCGCTTTTGAATTAAGAAAGAAAATCATATTTTTGTTTAACTCGTTGGGTTGGCCATAGAACCAGATCCGTAGTAATTAATCTCTGTGATTCGGATTTATCTCTCGATTTAAATAAATGGTTAAGTGTATATCTACACCTCTCTGCCTGGATTAAATTCTCTGGATGTTGGATCTAGTTAGATCTACCGTCATTTTAGATCTGATAGGAGCATATGCCTCTCTGCCTTGAATGAATTCCTGTGTAATGATTGCTCTTTCTCTGCTTACCATGATGATTTGTAGACCAAGTGATTAATGGATGAATGCGGTTGATTAAGGTTAAAATCATATGCTAGCTAATACTCTATAGGGATGTATGATCACTCCTTGCCTATGATGTCGATTTTTAAACTTTTGCGTACAGGGTGAATGCTTTGGTTATGAATCCAGTAATCTACATGAGGGTAAGATAAAACCCTTCTTGCTTTGGTTTTGTAACCAGACTTGTATACACGCTATATCATTCCCATGTTGGCATGCCCTTCCCATGTGCTGGCCAAATGTATGGTCATTAGATTTATGAGGTACTCAGAGATCGTATCCCGAACCCAGTTTCAGTGGATTTAATGGGCTCAAAGCTGTAGTGTGTAAACCCACTTGTATTGTGTGGATGTGTTGGATCATCAAATCATGATTCCATCCAACAATCCGCCTTGTAGCTATGATAAATTTATATTTTATACCCCTCTGTGGGTTAGATCTAGTTGGATCTTTCTGCGTTTTAGATTTGTGATGACGTACCCCTTTGCTAGTGGAATCTAGGTAGACCTTTCTACATATTAAAACTGTTTTGTTTTGTTTGAATATACTTATGAACATTGATTCTTGATTTGGGAGAACAGCTCGTGATGTCAGTAGAATCATTGATTTTGTTTTGCTGTATGCATATTTCATAGGTAAACTGCCCTCGGCATAGTTCCAGATGCGCATTTAGAACTGTAAACTGGATTTGATATCCTCTTGCTTACGTTTCTAGATGTGGAGTTTCTGCCACGTCTCCCTGAAGTATCATTGAATAACAATTGTTTACATCCGGATCACTAACACAGTTTCCTAAAATTCTCAAAAGAATCAAGCTTTATTATCTATGGGGTGTGACATCCATAATGTTAGTCGAAGGTAAATATAGATGAAAGTATGGTCAACAGATTGGAGTATGATATCCAGTGGCAAGTTAAATTGCCACACCTAAGTATTTCATCATTAATGGATTTCGTAACCATGTGAGTACAGGAAGGTATAATATGCATGTTGGGTTTGTGTTATCAATAAAAGTCTTAGTAATTGAATGTAAAATTGCATGATTGGTTTTCAGATGAAGAAAATCAATGTAAATCATTGAGTGATGGCTTTACCATGCGTATAGTTTGACATTATCGCATTTGATTGAACGTGATCCATTTAAATGTCATGTAAAGTCTCCCCCTGGCATGACTGATTCTTTTTGCAGTAGCAGTAAACTAAAATTCTTTTACCTTTCTCACACACAATGGCACTGGTGTATAAGAGGGACATTACATGAGATGGAATGTATCATTTGAATGTTTGAATTCATGGAGATCTAGTTTGTCTTCATTTTGTGATCTGAAAGGTATCGTTTGGATGTTTGATTTCATGAACTGCAAGTAGATCTCGATAACCCTCTTCCTGGGTTTCATGAACTTAAATCTATTACGACCTAGTTTGTAATTAGATTAGAAATGAAATTATATACATATTATATGTAAATTCATGATCTCTACGTATAAGTTGTTGAATTTATAAGCAAAGATGAAGGAGGAGATCATGATCCTTGTGTGCATGCATTTCAAATGACAAATGCACCTCTATAAGCATAGTTCGTGATCTCCATTTGCTTATAAACCTTTGTCCCTCAGGGATTTATGACTAGAGCTAGATATATTTCTGAGTGTAACCTCTAGCTTGATGGAAAACAATAGTGCCTGATTTGGAGTTATGAGTAAATATGGATTATATGTTTTGGACTCAGACTTCTGCGAAACAAACCCTCATCTGATTTTGATGAACATAATGATATATATAAAGTTTTACATGATTTAAATATATAGTATGAATGGTAAGCTATCAAGTCGAATTATACAAACTTGTTCCCTTACTAGATGGAAGTGTCGTAATTGAATGTGGTAGAACTCCTTAACTGTTAGTTAATTGTCTTTCGTTGTTATTTAAGTGGGAGCCAAGGATTTGCGGGGTCCTTGAAGCGAGTAGCTTCAGGATAATTTTTTTTCCTAGTGGATTCATCTCCCAACTCAAGGGTTGTTCTATGGGGAAAACCTACGCCACAAAGGCAATGGTTGGGAGGAAACGTTGTAGGAAGTTTTCAGTTGCCTTGGTTTCTTTCAGATTTGGGGAGTCACTGTAATGGTTGATGTTATTTAAGGAATTTTTTTTAGCATATTACCACTTCTTAAGTATTGTTGTTAAATAATTACCTTCTCTATGAAGATCCCATGTATGTTTAACATTATCTCAAGGGTGGATGCAGGAGAAGGTTATCGCCACTATGGGAGGACAGTTTGTGAAATGTGTTTGCAGGTGTACGCATTTGATGTGTAGGAACCTTATATTATAGAACGAGTCATAAATTTTCTTGAAGTTGTGATTTTGGTCGCCATAAATTATATTCGTGCCTCGTGTATTGAAATTGTAGTGACAGGTGTTTGAACATAGGGTGAATTTTGAGTAAGATTAAATGATTGTATTTTTTATACATAGAGTTTTAGAAATTGTTCGATTGTATGATGCTTATGGAAATACGTGGAAAGTATCTTTGCTTATGTTGGTTACGACTTGTTCATAAGTGAAGAATGTTTGTTCTACTTATAATAGATAGGATTTATTTCAAGTTATTCTACTTTGGAGTGAGCAGTATTAGTGTGCTTAAATGTTTTTCATTGAAGAAAAGAAAAAACAATAAGAAAATTAAATTACACCCTATACCCAAGGATCTATGGACAACTTTCTGGGGTATGTTCAATATGGTGTCAGAGGTGAGGTTGCAGCACTCAGGCCTATTTCATCTCAAAGTGATTCTATGTTTTTGTTATTAGGAACTAACGACCAAAATTTTCTTTGAGATAACAAGAACCATCTAGTTCACATGAAGCTATGACAACAAAACCATTAAGAAGAACCAATAGTAGGATATATATTAGTTGACCTTATAGTTATGCAAGAGAGATGGGAACAACTTCTCAAAAATTACAATGAGATGGCCCATTGCTTTCACCACCTCAATGTCTGGCCCAATGAGATAAGTACATGAGTATCTTACTATTTTGTTATTACTTCTGAAGATGTTTTATGAAGTTCTAAGACAATTGTTTTCATCTCTATTGAGTTGCACAAATAAATTTTTGGTGAGGTATAGATGAACTCGTGGTCAACGAAAATATTATGGCAAGTGCTTTTATGAATGTGGAACTTGAATTCCTGAAAGAAGTAACCTTTAGAACCTATACTTTCAAACTAGCCATTAATGACCTCATATATTTTGGAGAAGATTCTTAGGACTTCCATATTGGAAAGTTGTACTAGACTGCATAGTGAATGTTGTTGTTAAGGATCGTTAGAAGAACATGCCGTATGTTAAAGACTAGCATCAAAAGGAGCAAGTGCATTAGCCTTGAAACTCTCTTAAAGATTAGCTAAAGCTATCACATAGAGTAAAAGATGTAAGCATGAAGATAAGTGATGCTAAAAGAGGAACTGTATTAGGGGAGACAATATTGTTAGGATTATGCAAAATAAAATTTTTATCAAGTGAATGTTAGTGGTACAAAGATCTAAATGCTAACATTTTATTAAATTTGAAGCACGTGTTACATTTAGAATTCATGTAAAGCTAGGAGTAAATAGTTACGGGGAACCCTATGGTTACACCGGTACATGATAGTCGAATGGTTACAATTATATATAGGAAAATTATGTTCGCAATATTGTGGTTAAGGTGCATGACTACTTATGGCCAAAAACAAATTGTTTTGATTTGGCATTTTAGATCCAAGTTCGGAGGAGGTAATGGTTCCCAAGTTTGGGTCCATAAAGAAACGTGAGGAATTAGTTTGTACCAGACCTCTGATGTTTCACCTATATGTATGCACATAACTAACATACCACTTTGGATCTTAAATGGATATACTATAAGAGAGAATTATGTTTTGTTGTTAAGTTATTCTTGCTATCATCATAGTTCATGAATTAATAAAACATGGAAACGGTTAGTTGTTATGCATAATAGTGAATGATGAGAGAGGTGAATGTTCTTTTGGTTTCTAAAAGAAGATGCTATCTTGTATGTAACTATGTTAATTCCTTTATAAAAAAGTTGCTAATTAACTTCTGAATGTTGATATGAGTGAATGCCATTAGCATACTAAATAAGGCTAAGTGAAGGTAGGACGTGAATGTTAAAATTGTTGTGAAAAGAATTCGGGCTAGTATCAATAATACAACTATTTTAAGGTATCCTTTACCTACAATCATTGGCATGCGAGTAAATCTCAAGGATTGGGTTGTGCACATAAAGAATATTACCCTCTTGTTACGACAACATTCTTTAAATTTATTTCTTTCAAATAAAGAAAATGATGAAACTGGACTACTTATGAACTTGGACTAAAGTATAGTTAAGTTGTAGTGGATAGTGAAATGAATTATGCTTAAAATCAATGTTGTTGTTGTACAGAAAAAGTGCACCAGTGTAAAGACCTTTTATTATTATTTCTGATGTACAAGAATTGTTGTTTAGGAACTAAGATGGAAAATGATGGTAAGTAGGTTACTTCGAAAGATTGATCTTAGTAGAAAAAATGACATGATATTGTAACTAACCATCTAAGGAGCCGTTGCAGCCATGATAACTTTGGCCATGAAAAGAACGAGGGCTCCATGACTAAAGAAGTCAAGAGATATGAGAGAAATGTCATGTGATATCCCCTTGACACCTCAACCCAGGGACATATAGTGTAAGTAAAATGACAATGTGAGTGCCTATTCTAACCTTATGAAAATTATGAAGGAAATTGACAGGGCTAGGAGACTGAAAACATGACGCGACTAAGAACGATTGGGGATGAATCCATTAGGGGGAAGGTAAACATGAGGGAAACCTTGGAGGTATAGTAAAGATAACTTGGCATCATCTTGGTGTTGATGAGGAAACCAGGCATGATCATCACCTTCGACCTTAACTCACTTAATATACATTAGTCATTTTTTTACATGCTTAATTTGTGATCTACCCTTATAATTAAGATAATTTCTTTTATCGTGAACATTTGAGCATAGGCATCGAGCATGGGAAAATGATAACTTAGAACATACCTGGAGAACCTAAAAGTAACTACAACAAATAAAACTTATTGATACAAATAAATCATAAAAGATGTTTTATGAAGAATAAAACCTCCACCATGATGAGGCTACTTCCACCTCACCACAATCAAAAGTATTGGGAGAAAGAAGACAAAAATATATTTACATGTATATTAGATATAGAACATTATATAATAGTGGAAGAACTTCAAAGATATTTATATAGTGGAGAAGAATATCAATAATGATTTGTGCATATTGATTTACGCTTGGTTACATTAAAATTTAAGAATCATTGATTTTAAACAAAAAGTATATTTACTTGTATATTATATATAGAACATTACATAATAGTGGAAGAAATTCAAAGATGTGTGTGTATATATATATATATATATATATATATATATATATATATATATAGTTAGTTAGTTAGTTAGTTAGTTAGTTAGTTAGTTAGTGGAGACGAATATCAATATTGATGTGTGCATATTTATTTACCTTGATTTACATTAACTTTTCTATATTATATATAGAACATTATATAATATTCGAAGAACTTCAAAGATGTGTATATATATTTAGTGGAGAAGAATATTAATATTGATTTGTGCATATTGATTTAGGTTGGATTACATTAACTTTTGAGAAGCGTTGATTGTAAAACAAAATATTATTACATATGGAAGATTGTATGAAATATAGTGAAATAAATTTCATATATAATATATATTGAACATTGGAAGAACTGCAAAGAAGTGTTTTAGCCATACATATATATAAAGTGGAGAAGAATATCAAATATCATATTATGCACATTTATTCACATTAATTTACATTAAGTGATGAGAACCATTGATTATGGAGGCATGGTTTTGAGAAGGAATATCATATATCGAATTGTGCACATTAATTTACATTAAGTGATGAGAACCATTGATTATGGAGGCATTGTTTTGAGAAGGAATATATTATATCAAATTGTGTACATAAATTTACATTATGTGATGAGAACCATTGATTATAGAGGGAGTGTTTTGAGAAGGAATATCATATATCCAATTGTGCACATTAATTTACATTAAGTGATGAGAACCATTGATTATGGAGGAATAATTTTGAGAAGGAATATCAAATATCGAATCATGCACATTTATTTACATTAATTTACATTAAGTGATGAGAACCGTTGATTATGAGGGAACGGTCTTGAAAATAGATATCAAATTGTGCACATTTACTTACATTTATTTACACTTACTAATGAGAACCATTTATTATGGAGGCACAATTTTCTCCTAGAAGAGAATCGAGGATTTGTTTTCCCTCTTAGGAAGGTGGTTGTAACGTCTCTAGGCACCTATCCTCTTTTATAAGAAATGTACAGACCTCTGATACTGGGGGGAAAGGAAAAAGGGAGATGGGAATTGAGAGGGGGCTTACGATCAGCTCTGAGTAGTTGATAGCATGAGAAGGAGCCAAGGCATTTCAAACCCTTTTTATATGAGTGTTTTGCTACCGAGGAAAGGGAGTTCTTCCCAAGACTCGTGACTGTTTTTTTTTGTTATGTTTTCTTTTACCATTGTGATGGGGAACGGTACATAAAGGAGCGCTAAAGATCTACACCTCAAGCCATTGTTGTTTTTAATGCTTGTTCTCTACTGAGGGAGGACCTCTACCTATGACGCATTTTGTTTATACTACATTAGTTTTATTCTGATGAGGGATGTGTACAAAAAGAACATCCATAAAATCGACCCTTAATAATTAGAGTATTGGGGTTGGGAAAGTGTGGTAGTATCAATTGGGTGGATTGTCCCAGTGTGAATCCATCCATTGAGGAGTGGAGATGTGCGATCAGTCTATTTCCAAAGAAGATTCTTCCTCAGACAATGGTTGCTCTGGGGATTTTGCAAAAATGGAAATAAGATTTCCCTTTTTTATTATGATAATGTTATTCCTTTATGCATATCAATCTGAATTTCAGGTGAAAGTAGCGTGTGTATAAGCCCTTACACAAATTTATTGGTTTGATTTCATGGATCTTGTTTGCTTTCACTTACGAACTGCACTGTATTATTTGACTGTTTGATTCCACGGAATGCGAGTAGATCTCTAGTGCCTTCACCTACGATATGAACCGTGTTATTTATTTTTTGGGTTTTCATGGATCTGCGAGTAGATATCGATAAAATTCATTGGTGATCTGAAAGGTACCCTTTGAAGGTTTGATTTCATTGATCTTATGAGTTGGAATGTATCATTTGAATGTTTGATTTCATGAACTGGGAGTAGAACTCGATAACCCTCTTCCTAGGTTTCATGAATTTAAATATATTACGACCTAGTTCATAATTAGATTAGAAATGAAATCATATACATATTATATGTAAATTCATGATCTCTACATATAAGTTGTTGAATTTATAAGCAAAGATGAAGGAAGAGATCATGATCATTTCCGCATGCATTTAAAATGACAAATGCACATCCATAAGCATAGTTCGTGATCTTTGTTTGGTTTGTGTTTGATTATAAACCTTTGGACCTCAGGGATTTATGAGTAGAGTTGGATATCTTTCTGAGTGTAACCTCTTCCTTGATGGAAAATAGTAATGCCTCATTTGGAGTTATGAATAAATATGGATTATATGTTTTGGACTCAGACCTCTACCAAACAAACCCTTGTCTCCTTTTGATGAACATAATGATATATATAAATTTTTACAGGATTTAAATATATAGTATGAATGGTAAGCTATCAATTCAGATTATACAATTTTTTTCCCTTAGTAGATGGAAGTGTCATAATGAAATGTGGCATAACTCGTTAATTGTTAGTTAATTGTCTTATGTTGTTATTTAAGTGCAAGCCAAGGATTTGTGGGTGCCTGTAAGGGGGTAGCTTCAAGATACCTTTTTTTCCTATTAGATTCATTTCCCAGCTCAAGGGTGGTTCTAGGCAAGAAAACCTATGCCACGTAGAAAATGGTTGGGACGAAAAGTCGTAGGATGTTTTCAGTGTCCCTCGTTTCTTTCATATTTGGGGAGTGGCTGTAATTGTTGATGTTATTTAAGGAATGTGTTTTAGCATGTTACCACTTGTTAAGTACTATTTTTAAATAATTACCAGCTCTATGAATATCCCATGTATGTTTAACATTATCTTAAGGGTGGATGTAGGAGAAGGTTATCGCCATTATCGAAGGATAGTTTGTGAAATGTATTTGCAGGTGTAATCATTTGATGTGTAGGAACATTATATTATTGAATGAGTCAGAAATTTTCCTTGAAATTGTGATTATGGTCACCATAACTTATATTCATGCCTCATGTATTGAAATAGTAGTGACATGTGTTTGGACATAGGGTGAATTTTGAGTAAGATTAAATGATTGTATTTTTTATACATAGAGTTTTAGAAATTTTTTGATCATATGATGCTTATGGAAATACCTATAAAGTAGCCTTGCTTATGTTGGTTACAACTTGTTCATAAGTGAAGAATGTTTGTTCTACTTATAATCGATAAGATTGATTTCACGCTATTCTACTTTGGACTGAGCAGTATTAGTGTGCTTAAATGTTTTTCATTGAAGAAAAGAAATAACAAAAAGAAAATTAAATTACACCCTATACCCAAGGATCTACAGACAACTTTCTAGGCTATGTTATAGTCCTAAAGGCCTATTTATTCAAAGTAATCAATTAGTATCTGTATAGTCGAAAGGCTTAAATGTTTTTCAAGAAAAGATAAAATAGGGTTTTTAAATTGTATAAACTAAAACACAATAAACCTAACCATTTAAAAAACCCACAATGGTTGGAAAGATAAACGCGGGTATTTAACAATAAAACTATTATAATTTCTTATAGTTTCTAGTTAAAAGAAGTATACAAAACGTCACAGGATAGAGGCCTCCAAGGCATTCTCCTTTTCTTATTAAATTATAAAAATGCTAAAAAAACACATAGTGAAGCTCTTACATCTTGATAAATCTTGGTATCGATAGGAAATAACAGTAAATACATAGAACTAGATACTTATCATGCACAAGCTAAAACAGAGTTTTAAATCGCACACCTTAATATAACCAAGCATAAAATCAATTTAAAGCATGTCATAAATCTCTCTTAACAAAGAGTAAAATCTCATGTTAACACGTTGTAATTCTTTAGTTACGAGGTCGTGAATCATTATGGAATCGACGAAACCTTTTAACAACCAACATATAATTTTTACAGAGTAAATTACCCAACTAGAAAATGAACAAATTATCAGAAGTAATTAACGAAGCACAAAACATAACTAATTCATTTCATTGATACATAATCAAAATATATTTTATACAGAGAAGTAAAGTGAGTTAAACAATGTACAAGTTATGGATTGTAATTGAGGGCATCTCAACAAAATTTGACCTCAAATAGATAAAAAAACATGAAATGGCTATAATTCCTTAAATTTCACAAAGGAAGCTTAATTCAAAAGGAGTGTGAAAAATTTCATCTCCATCTTTACGCCGCAAAGAAAAATTAACAAAGAAGTATACCATTGAAAACTGAAGGAGGTCTATAACATAAAAAATGAGTCCAAACCCTAAAGGAAATCAAAATTCCAACTTTTCTTTCGTGTATTTTCACACCATAGGCGTCTTTGAATTGCACGGTTTCCAAGGGCATGGGTCTTACGAGGTACCCTCGACCCAAGTTGGTTTTCTGGAGACCCAACTTCTTTAGTAACCTAGATTTCGAAGCCCCTGCCAAGAAACAGTAAAAAGAGGTCAAAAGTCAATTTGTTATGGCATCCTTTTCCTTTACAGATTTTACACACAAAAGATTAAAAAATGAAATTGTAATGCCCCCAGACTATGTTTTATTTTTATTTTTTATTATTTTTAATTACTGACTGTCTATGCATGATGAATTATGGTTGTTAATGACTCATCCAAAGAGTTTGGGGAGGACTGATGTAATACTTACCCTTGGGGGGGTTAATGACAATGAATAATAAAAATATTATTGATGCAGTGAATATGGTGGAAGCAGCCAGGTTAAAAGAGGAAACCTACGGGAGATAGTAAGGAACATGGACCAGCTAACTTTAGAGACTGAAAATAATAAAGTGTCAGATGTGCAAAATCAGCACAGACACATCCCTAAAATAGGGGATACCATTAAGCCCTAGGAATTCAGATGAGGAAGGGGAGAGGGATAATGGAAAAAGACCTAGGCAAAGAAAAATGATCCAAGGAAAAAAAGACAAAAGGGGGACCATATGGTGTAGGCAAGACGCTACTTTGTATGCTGGGGCAAAGGACTCTGCTGAGAGAGTGCCTACTGTTGGGCATGGTTTCCTGTGGATGTTCTGAGTTTCGAATCTGAAGTTAGGGGTCCCTTGCTGTATCCTGGGAGGTTTGGCTTGTGGATGACTAGAAGGAAAAGGAGCTGATCCTAGTCTACGGTTGGGTGGAACGTGGCTGCTTCCACTGTAGTCGGGTCAGCAGATCTACAGGTTTTGAGTATGAGTTTGATGATTTTCTTTTCTGTATACTGAAATGTGTAATTTTTTATTATCTCAGATTTACGTTTTGTTAAATATAAATTATCCTGGTTATGCTACAAGTAAAAATTATCTGGTAGAATGCTCTAAGACCAAAAAATGAAGTTATATAATGTGTGTGTGTATATATATATATATATATATATATATATATATGTTTTTATGCATGTTCTTATAACTGACAGATCTAGCCTTATTCACTTGGTTGGGTATGTCAGGAGGGATTAGTTGCTTAAACTTTAATTTTAATAGAGTATGCAGATTTTTTCCAGTTCTTGCGCATGCAAGTAGTAGTTTAGACCCAGATTGCTATGGTGAATATTTTATTTACTCTCCAAGATATCATTTTAGTTCTTCTTTGAATTATACCCCTTATAGACCAGCATGCAAATTCCTGTTAAAGGCCCCCAACCCATGACGCTATCATATGAGATCTTCTCGATCGACCAAGCCACATACATCCAAATTTTCTGTGGGATTTGATTCCATTGGAGAGGTTTTGACTGAGACCAAAAGGACTTCGACATCGTCATGCCTTCCTCTCAGAGTTCCAGTGCTCAGTTTTCTTCTTACGGGGAAAGTGGTTTGGGAGTTAGCAATAAGCTAAGACCCAAAACCCTATAATGCATGGCCCAGACACCTCCTTTCTCACTGACCATGCCTGTAACCCAAGTCTAGAACCCTAATGCTCTTCACTGGGATAAGTGATGGCCAGACAAGTTTTGGCCACGGGAAGGGAATCCTTTGGTTGTTCAAAGAAAAATTGATGAAACCCTTAGGGCACAATTTTTCTCACCTCACTCACTCTGACATAGTTGAAAAGCGTAGAGACTAATATCTCTTTCTTCTAAAACCTTCTCCACTGTCAAACTAGGGTATCAACCCCATCCACTTGTCTAGATCTTCGCTCAAGCCTTAAGGTGGGTCTAGCACCACCCTTTCAAGCTAAGTGGAAGAACCAATGGACGACGCAGCCATATGAAGGTCGAGGGAAGGTAAGGTTGAGGTATGAGCCCTTCTCTGACATCTGTTGCGCAGAATCTCAAGGGTATCCTGATAAACTACCTACAGTGAAACTTTAACTACCAACAACGAAACTTATAATGTAGACAGATTTTACCTAAAAAAAAATTACAGAAAACATTTATTAAAGTAACACGAAGATGGGGCATCATTCCACGCAAGAGCCACAACATAATAGTCATTAAAACAGAAGAAATAATTACAGACATCCTTTTCATGCATAGTGACATTAAAGAATTTAGGAAGCTTAGCTGAGCTACAATATCACGACTTAAAGCCTTTTACCACAAAAAGAAGTGCACTACAGTCTTGAAAGGACTGACAATCTGAACATAAGATTTATATATTTACACAAAGAAAATTAAAAATACCATAGATCACTCACGATTGAGGGTCTACCATGTCGTGGCTTTAGTGCCTTGCACTCTTGGAAGACCCATCCACACTATCAGTCTCAAAACTTCGGAACCCTCTGATTCCCTTACAGACGCAGACAATGAAGATCCCCACTCCTTACGTTTTGGCAAGCCCATAGCCAAGAGACCATACCACAAGGTTGATAAAACCACTTACCGGTGAAAACGGCTTGTTTTATTTCCACCCGTCCAGCTAAAACCGCACTTGGTACCTGCAACCAAAGGCAAGGGTTACGTTCAGTAATGGGTAAAAACGTGACTAAAAACTGAGATCTGACTAAGTAGCAGCGAAAACGCATTTACCTAGGTAGAAAGGGTTTGGGCTTCAAACGCCAGCATTGATACCTCCTCCAAACCCCCAAAGGGATCCTAGAATGAAACACCAAGTCTCGAGTATGCCGAAGATCTAGTGGAGCCTTCGAGAAGTCTCTCGTCTCCCCCAAGGGCCACAAGTACAGTAACGTTAAAGGACATACTAATGACAAGCATACTGCAGCAATTTCCAGTGGTCAACAACTCACTATGACCCATGTGATCATAGGGATCGTAATAACTATTGCCTACTGGAAAATCAATAGGAGGTGACAGCTGTGAGGTCAACTTCGGACACGCTAGACACCCCATCGTGGACCTCTCAACCCATACGTGGAGCTCTGGTAAGCCATCCCCATGGATTATGGCAACAAGATCGTGAACCACTTGGATCTTCCTTTGGAACCCTACGACAACCATCATAAAACTATGCTCCATTGAAAAAATTTGGTTTAAGCCGAAACTTCCAGCTTCTCCTTCGGAGGGAGGTTTCCCACTTATAAAATTAGGATAACCCTTGGTACCATAAGTCGAATGCGTGGAATTGCTCATTGTGTGAGTCAGTGCTTGAACTTGGATATTGGACCTTGCTCTGATTATTGTTGACCTCTTTAGTGCAATGTGGAGAGATGAAGGTTCTCGGCGTTGAGCTTAGGGCTTAGCCGTTAAATTTTTTTCACAAAAGTGAACTGTTATAGCTTTCTGAAAGGGAGTAGGAATATCTTTACCTAGGAACCCCCTTTTGATTTTTCGTAGGCACCTGTCACAGAAAAAAATGGATGGTTAGCCGAAGCTTAGTAATTGATTTTATCAGCCATGCGGTCCAGTCTTCTATCAATGGAACCCACAAGAAAAACAATCCAACTTGGAACACTTAGATACTAAACTATGAAATTGTTTGCCCTTTTAAAAACATATAGTAGCTTCAAAATTAAATGACAAGGCTAATTTTACCAAGACTGAACTATATCATGAAGAATTAAGGAAACATAAATTGGTCATATACCTTCTATTAAGAGAAAAGAAAAGAAAAAATATTTTTGAGGTAGTTTACATATGGTATCAGAGCATAGGATTCATCCCTGTAGCCTGTTGGGTGCACTTTGTTTCCTGTTTAATTGCAGAAATATATATATATATATAGATTGATAGCACTCTAACATTTTATCGGCATGTTGTGTTGCTTACTTGTGAATCTACAGGTTGTTATTTTGATAAACTACAGGAATTATCATGGCCTCTCCAGTGGAGAATGAGTACCAACTTGAAAACTCGGAACAGGTACCACCGACCACACAACTGGCAGTGGAACATTCTGAAGCCAGTCAAGTAATGGAAACAATGAGGAACCTAATCATGGAAATACAAACCTATAAGGAAAATAATGAACAGTTAAAGAAAGCACAAGAAAAACAACAAGAGATCAATGAAATCCTTTTACAAAGTATGAACGATAAAAACAATGGTAAGGAGCCTTGAACCAAGACCAGAAAGGGTCCCGAAAGGGAAGAAAGTGCAGAAAGAAAGAGTAGTTCCTCTAACGAGACCCAAAACTTTGAAAATCAGGTCAAGACTGGTGGAAAGAGAAAGGTCGATCACCTGGAATGTGAATTCAAGAAGATCAAGCCCACTAGTTTCAACGAGGAATATAAGACAGAGGAAGAAGTAGAGGCATGGCTGCTGGACATCAAGAAATATTTCCAAATCTACAACTATTCAAGTAACATGAAAGTCTGAATGCCAATTTATAATCTTAAAGGCAAGGATAGTATCTAGTGGCAGGACCTGAAGATCTCGCAAGGAATCAAGGAGAAGAATTTGGAGTGGGCAGAGGTCAAAATACTGTTTAAAAAACAGTACCTATCCGAGAATTACTATGAAAGGAAAACCAAGGAATTATATGAGTTAAAACTCGGCTCGATGACCATGGAAGAGCTCATTAACAAGTTCTTAGACCTGCTTAGGTTCGTACCCTATATCAAGGAAGAAAAGGTGAAGGTACATATATTCCTAAGTTGTTTTTCGCATGCTTACAAGGACAAAATCGAATTTGACAACCCAAAGACTCTGGATGAGGTACTAAGGAAAGCTTGATTGTGTTATGAGCAGTACAAACAGTGGAACGACTCATCTAGAACATGGAGAGATAGGAGACCAGAAAGGTTCAGTCAACAGAGGAAGGGATTCAAGCCACTGCAATACAAGAACACCCCGAGGAATGCCCAAGGAATCCCTTATAATAAAAATGGAACACCCCCACCAAGATATGTAAAGCCAACTAGTCTGGGAGTAAAAGGGGCTGACAGGGCTCCCAGAGAATTGCTGACCTGTTGGGAATGTGGTGAAACCCATCTGAAGAAACATTGTCCATGCATAACTAGGGAAAATAAGACCTTGCACAACATTCAAGAAGCATCAATAGTTGGGGAAATTGGCAAGAGTTTCCACACCATAAATGCGGCCTTAGAGGATCGACAATCCGACCATCAGTCTACTATAGTGGAAATCGAAGGTATTGTTTTGAACCATGCTATATCTGTGTTAATTGATCTAGGAGCTATGTTGAGTTACATTTCTCCAAGGACAGTGGAGCTATGCCAACTAACTAGGGTAAAGCATACAAAACCATGGTTGGTCCAGTTGGCCACTGTGGCAAAAAGAAAAGTAACAGATTTTATTATTAACTGTGAAGTTCAGTTGTAGGATCATAAAACCAAGATCGACCTAAATATTTTACCCTTCGGATCGTATGACATGATAATTGGTATGGACTAGTTAGAGAAGAATAAAGTAGTGCTGAACTATTTTTGAAAGAACTTTATTTACATTGCTGAAGACCAAGTCCTTTGGACAGTAATAGGGTTTCCTAAACCTATCTCAGTAAGACAAATTTCTGCTATGCAACTAAAGAAATGCTTGAGAAAGGGCTATAAACTCTTTGCTGTTAGGGTTGCTGACTTGCTCCTGAATGAAAACTATACCTTTTTAAAACTACACCCGGTCCAAGAAGAGTTTCCTGATGTATTTCCCGAGGAGATACCAAGTCTATCCCCTTAATGAGAGATTGATTTCTCCGTTGAGCTACTACCCAGGTCTGCACTGGTGTCAAAGGTGCCTTATCTGATGAGCATTCCAGAACTGACTGAACTGAAAATTCAGTTACAGGAACTATTAGAAAAAGGATATATCAGGACTAATGTGTCCCCCTGGGGTGCACCGGTATTGTTCATTAAAAAGAAGGATGGGACCTTAAGACTCTATATCGATTAGCGACATCTAAACAAAGTAACCATAAAGAATAAGTATCCCCTACCCAGAATCAATGACCTGTTCAATCAAGTAGGGGGGGTGAGAGTCTTTTCCAAACTGGACTTATGATCTATCTATCACCATATTCGAATAAAGAGTGAGGACATAAACAAAACCGCCTTCAGAACCCGCTATGGACACTACAAATTCGTAGTAATCCCTTTTGGCTTAACTAATGCCCCTGCCACTTTTATGTGCCTGATGAATGGATTTTTTAACAAATATCTAGATTAGTTTGTACTGATTTTCATCGATGACATCCTGATTTACTCGAAAACCCAAGAAGAACATCAACATCATTTAAGGACAGTGTTGCAAACTTTAGGGAACACCAACTATATGCCAAGTTGGAAAAGTGTGAATTCTTTAAGATTGAAATTCAGTACTTGGGACATGTTATATCCAAGGAGGGGATTGCAGTAGATCCCAAGAAAGTACAAGCCATATCTGATTGGCCAGTGCCCAAGGACGTGGCTGATGTTTGGTCATTTATGGGACTCACTGGCTACTATAGAATATTTATCGAGGGATTTTCCAAAATTGCATACCCCATTACCTCCTTACAAAAGAAGGGGGTAAAGTTTGCTTGGACATCAAGATGCCAGGAAAGCTTCGACAAACTTAAAGAGTTGCTGACCAGGGCCCCAATCCTAAAAGTAGTCGATCCCCTTAAAATCTACACGGTCTGTACTGATGCAAGTTTAGAAGGAGTAGGAGGGGTATTATCCCAAGACGGACATGTGGTTTGTTACAGGACATGCAAATTGAAAGAGCATGAACGTAACTACGTAGTCCATGACATAGAACTGGAAGCCGTGGTGCATTCCCTAAAAATGTGGCGGCACTACTTACTGGGAAAGAAATTTATGTTACTGACCGATAACACTTGTGTGAAAAATTTATTTACGCAGTCCGGTCTAAATGCCCGACAAGCGAGATGGTTAGCCTTTCTCAGTGAGTTTGACTTTGAGGTGAGGCATATAAAAGGTAAGGAAAATAAGGTTGTAGATGCATTGAGTCGAAGGACTCATGGTATTAGTGAGATAATCTCAAGCCAACCCAAGAGTGACCTCTTGGACAGGGTCAAGGAAGCAAGCACTCAGGACGCTAACTATAATAAACTACTCAGTAAACTACAAAATGATGAGATAAATCTGGATAGAGCAACTTTTAAAGTTGACCAGAAAGGATTTCTTTGGTTGAAGGATAGGTTGTACGTACCTAATGTTTTGGAAATCAAGCTGTTTATTATGAATGAGATGCACAAACCTCCTTTTGCAGACCATCCAGGGTACCAAAAGATGGTAATTGCTCTAAGGAAGCAGTTCTTTTGGCTTGGTTTAAAATCTGATGTAATTGAATATCTCTCCAAATGCATAGAATGCCAGCAAGTTAAGACAGAACATGGGCACCCGGCTAGTTTCTTATAGCCTCTACCAATACCCTAGTGGAAATGGGAGATCATATCCTTGGATTTTATCACTGGTTTACCGAAAACACAAAAATAGCATGACTCTATCATGGTGGTAGTGGACAAGTTAAGAAAATCTGCTCATTTTATTCCAGTAAAATAAACACATAAGATGACTGATATTGCAGAAATATTTCTAAAAGAGATATTCCGACTGCACGGTGTACCAAAAATTGTAATACCTGACAGGGATGTGAAATTTACGTCAAATTTCTAGAATTCTCTATTTGCAGGTTTAGAAACCAGAATTAACTTTAGCACCAGTTATCATCCAAAAACAGATGGGAAAATAGAATGCACCAGCCAGACCATCAAAAACATGTTAAATATGTATGTCATGAAAAGACCCACTAAGTGGGAGAACTATTTGCACTTGGTGGAGTTCGCTTATAATAATGGTTATCAAGACTCAATGAAAATGAGTTCGTTTGAAATACTATATGGGAAAAAGTGCGATACCCCTGTCAGTTGGGATAATCCTGTGGATCGTGTACTAATTGGACCTGAGCTGTTACACGAGATGGAGAAAACAATTCATGAAGTGCAGAAGAATCTAAAAGCGGCTCAAGATCGACAAAAGTGTTACGCTGATTTAAAAAGAAAACACAAGGAGTTCTATGTTGGAGACCATGTATACCTACGGGTCAAACCTAAGAAGAGTTCCCTCAAGCTGGGGAGTTGCAGGAAACTAGCTCCAAGATTTTGTGGACCTTTCCAAGTCCTAGAGAGAATCAGGCTTGTAGCTTACAAGCTGACCCTGCTTGTTCATTTAAATATTCATAACATTTTCCACGTTCATTGTTAAAAAAATATGTATATGACTTAGCTCACATTATCGATTGGAATGTGGTACAGGTGGAACCTGAAGGAGAGTTCCAGGTGGAACCTGCACACATTTTGGATAGGAAAGAAATAGTACTTCAGAATCGAGTCATCGCTCGGGTAAAAGTGCAATGGAAGCACTTTAGCCCTAAGGAGGAAAATTGGAAACTAGAAGATGAAATGTGAATAAAGTACCCTAGCTTGTTTATCGAGCCAATGGGAGAAGATGAACACTGAGGACAATGTTTAAAATAAGGGGGTGTGGATGTAATGCCCCCAGACTATCTTTTATTATTATTATTATTATTATTTTTAATTACAGACTATCTATGCATGATGAATTATGGTTGTTAATGACTCAACCAAAGAGTCAAGGGAGGACTGATGTAATAATTACCTCTGGGGGGTTTAATGACAATGAATAATAAAAATATTATTGATGCAACAAATATGGTGGAAGCAGCCAGGTTAAAAGAGGAAACCCAAGGGAGACAGTAAGGAAAAGGGACCAGCTAACTTCAGGGATGGAAAATAATAAAGTGTCAGATGTACAGAATTAGCACAGACACATCCTTGAAATATGGGATACCATTAAGCCCTGGGAATTTCGGTGAGGAAAGGGAGAGGGCTAATGGGGAAAGACCTAGGAAAATAAAAAGGATCCAAGGGAAAATAGACAAAAGGGGGAGCATACGGTGTAGGCAGGACGCTACTGAATATGCTGGGACAAAGGAATCTGATGAGAGAGTGCCTACTATTGGGCATGATTTCCTGTGGATGTTCTGAGTTTCGAATCTGAAGCTAGGGGTCCCTACTATCTCCTGGGAGGTTTGGCTCGGGGGTGACTAGAAGGAAAAGGAGCTGATCCTAGTCTATGGTTGGGTGGAACGTGGTTGTTTCCACTGTAGTCGGTGTAGTAGATCTGTAGGTTTTGAGTATGAGTTTGATGATTTTCTTTTCTGTATACTGAAATGTGTATTTTTTATTATCTCATATTTATGTTTTGTTAAATATAAATTATCCTTGTCATGCTGCAAGTAAAAATTATTTGGTAGAATGCCCTAACAAAAAAAAAATGAAGTTATATAATGTATATATATATATATATATATATGTTTTTATGCATGTTCTTATAACTGTCAGATATAGCCTTATTCACTCGGCTGGGTATGTCAGGAGGGATTGGTTGCTTAAACTTTAATTTTAATAGAGTATGCAGATTTTATTTCTAGTTCTCGCAGATGCAAGTAGTAGTTTAGACCCATATTGCTATGGTGAATATTTTCTTTCCTCTCCAAGATATCGTTTTAGGTCTTCTTTGAATATACCCCTTATAGACCAACATGCGAATGCCTGTTAAAGGCCCCCAACCCATGACGCTATCAGACAATATCTTCCATATCGACCAATCCGCATACATCCAACTCTCTGTGGGATTTGATTCCATTGGATGGGTTTCAATTGAGACCAAAATGATTTCAACATCGTTGTACCTTCCTCTCAGATGTCCAGTGCTCAATTTTCTTCTTACAAAGAAAGTGGTTTGGGAGTTAGTTATAAGCTAGGAACCAAAACCCTATGTCGCATGGCCCAGACACCTCCTTTCTCACCAACCATGCATGTAACCCAAGTATAAAACCCTAATCCTCTTCACTGGGATAAGTAATGGCTAAAGAAGGTTTGGCCACGGGGAGGGAGTCCTTTGGTTGTTCGAAGAGGAATCGATAAAAACCTTAGGGCACGATTTCCCTCACCTCGCTCACTCTAACAGAGCTGAAAAGCATAGGGAATAATGTCTCTTTCTTTTAAAACTTTTTCCACTATCAAACTAGGGTATCGACCCAATCCACTTGTCTAGATCTTCAATCAAGCCTTAAGGTGGGTGTAGCACCACCCTGCCAAGCTGAGTGGAAGAACCAATGGATGTTGCAGCCATCTGAATGTCGAGGGAAGGTAAGGTTGAGGTATGAGCCCTTCTCCGACATCTATTGCATAGACTCTCAAGGGTATCCTCATAAACTACCAATACTGAAACTTTAACTACCAACAATGGAACTTATAATGTAGACAAATTTTACCTAAAAAAAAATTACAAAAATCCTTTATTAAAGTAACACGAAGATGGGCCATCATTCCACACAAGAGCCACAGCATAATAGTCATTAAAACAGAAGAAATAATTACAGACAACCTTTTCATGCATAGTGACATTAAAGAGTTTAGGAAACTTAGCCGAGCCACAGTATCACAGCTTAAAGCCTTTTACCACAAAAAGAAGTGCATTGCAGTCTTGAGAGGACTGACAGTCCGAACATAATATTTATATATTTACATAGAGAAAATTAAAAATACCATAGATCACTCACGATTGAGGGTCTGCCATGCCGTGGCTTTGGTGCCTTGCACTCTTGGAAGACCCATCCACACTATCAGTATCAAAACTTCGGAACCCTTTGATTCCCTTACAGACATAGACAACAAAGATCCCCACTCCTTAGGTTTTGAAAATATCACAGCCAACAAACCATACCACAGGGTCGATACAACCACTTACCGGTGAAAACGCCTTGTTTTACTTGCACCCGTCCAACCAATCCAGCACCTGGTACCTACAACCAAAGGCAAGGGTTACATTCAGTAATGGGTAAAAATGTGACTAAAAACTGTAGCTAAAACACATTTACCTGGGGCGAAAGGGTTCGGGCTTCGAACGCCAACATTGATACCTCCTCCAAACCCCCGAAGGGATCCCAGAACCAAACACAAATTCCCGAGTATGCCGATGATCTATTGGAGCCATCGAGAAGTATCTCTTCTCCCCTAAAGGCCACAAGTACAGTAACGTTAAAGGACATACTAATGACAAGCATACTGCGGCAGTTTCCAGTGGTCGACAACTCGCTACGACCCATGTGATCATAGGAATCGTAATAAATATTTCATGCTACAAAATCAATAGGAGGCGATAGCTATGAGGTCAACTCCAGACACGCTAGACACCCCATCATGGACCTCTCAACCCATACGTGGAGCTCCGGTAAGCCATCCCTGTGGCTTATGGAAACAAGATCGTGAACCATGTGGATCTTCATTTGGAACCCTACAACAACCATCATAAAACTATGCTCCATTGCAAAAATTTGGTTTAAGATAAACTTGCAGCTTCTCTTTTGGAGGGAGGTTTCCCACTTATAAACTTAGAATAACGCTTGGTACCATAAGTCGAATGCGTGGAATTCCTCATTGTGTGAGTTAGTGCTTGAACTTGGCTATTGGACCTTGCTCCGATTGTTGTGGACCTCTTTAGTGCAATGTGGAGACATGAAGGTTCCTGGCATTGAGCTTGGGGCTTGGCCCTTAAATTTTTTCACAAAAATGAACTGTTCCAGCTTTCTGAAAGGGAGTAGGAATATCTTTACCTAGGAACCCCCTTTTGATTTTTCTTGGGCACCTATCACGGAAAAAAATGGATGGTTAGCTGAAGCTTAGTAAGTTATTTTATCATCCATGCGATCCAATCTGCCATCAATGGAACCCGCAAGCAAAACAATCCAACTTGCAACACTTAGATACTAAGCTACGAAATTGTTTGCCATTTTAAAAACAGATAGCAGCTTCAAAATTAAATGACAAGGCTAATTTTACCAAGACTGAACTATATCATGAAGAATTAAGGAAACATAAATTGGTCATATGCCTTGTATTAAAAGAAAAGAAAAAAGAAAAGAAAATTTTGAGGTAGTTTACAGAAATATATTTTAAAAAACAAATGAAATATATTTTAAAAAACAATAAAAATTACCTTACCCTCAGTTTGAATCAATCCACAACAATGAGACTTGATGTGATTGCGAAACAAAGACCTCGTGATTACATCATGACAAGAACATGAGTGGTTCACAAAATGCATTGTTCTTCCACCCTGAAAGGGCCAAGAGTGGCAAAAGAGCCTTGGCTCTCCTTATCTATACACAACGAAAGGAATGGAAAAGATCTAAACCTGATCTCTTTTCATTAGGGTTTAGAGTTGGACAACATTTGTTTTGAAGGATCAATGTGATGGCATTAAAACTCTCACCTTGCCCCACGTTAATGCAAATATTTACCATTCGGCCTATATTGTTAAAAAAAAAAATCAAAGTTATGAAAAATGCATTAAAAACTTAAACCGTTATACTATAACGTTCACATAGTTACATTGTAGTATTATACTCCAATCCTTTTGGCTCATCTCCAAGGATTTTTAGGTTTCCCTTGGTACTTTACCTTAGAATCTCACCTTTAGCTTTAGTTGTATAGGATTTACAAAGAGAAAATTATCGAGCTACTTTAACACCTACATAATCACAAGTAAACAAATGCTTTAGCTTCAATAAGCTAGGTAAGACCCGTTGGCCTCATAACCCATGTATGAAAGCAAGGTATGAAGGTAGAGGGCCTACAACATTATAAAAAACATGACGATTCCATTCTCATGGTAAATGATTTTAAGACTACAAATTATAACTTATACCGAACTGTTACAACATATAAGAACTTCAAACTATGTAAACAGTGAAATCTAGTAGAGCTAAGTTTTCATGAACGATATTGTCATGAAGATACTATCGTAAGTGTGTTGTCTTAAATCAAATGGTTGAGTGTTTTTTATGAGCTACACCTTTTAATAGTTTTATTGCGCCGAGAGGCGCTCTACAGCCCAGTATGGGGGAGATCTTGTCACGTGATGTCACGTGATGTAACGTTACTAACATGTCGGCAAAAAATAATAGTGAAAGTGAATATTATGGGGGAGATCTTGTCACGTGATGTAACGTTACTAACATGTCGACAAAAAATAATAGTGAAAGTGAATATTATGGGGGAGATCTTGTCACGTGATGTAACGTTACTAACATGTCGGCAAAAAAAATAGTGAAAGAGAATATTATGGGAGAGATATTGTAACGTGATGTAAAGTTACTAACATGTCGGAAAAAAATAATAGTGAAAGTGAATATTATGGGAGAGATCTTGTAAAGTGATGTAACGTTACTAACATGTCGGCAAAAAATAATAGTGAAAGTGAATATTATGGGAGAGGTCTTGTAACGTAATGTAACTTATGTAACATGTCGGCCAAAAATAATAGTGAAAGTGAATATTAGTGAATATTATGGGAGAAATCTTGCTGTTAAAATTTAGATTATAATGAACTCTGATCAGCATAATCAGGATGGGCCTGCAAAGCCAATGAACCGCTGCAATAGCAGTGAGATCATAAAGTCCGATCAAGAAAGTAAAGATATTCAAGAAGTTAAAGAAAATCCTAAGCGGAAGTCCCGGAAAGGTTCCTTGAAGGCTGCACCTCGGCAAAAAATAATAAGGAAGATCTAACGTTACAACGCTGCATGAACTCATTTAAGGAGTAAGGGTACCGAAGACAAATGCAGCTGCCCTAATTCCGGCATGCTTGGATGGTGTAGCAGGCCGACCGGCTGTCTGCATAAGGAAGATCTAACGTTACAACGCTGCATGAACTCATTTAAGGAGTAAGGGTACCGAAGACAAATGCAGCTGCCCTAATTCCGGCATGCTTGGATGGTGTAGAAGGCCGACTAGCTGTCTGCATACTCTGCGTGTTCTTGTATTAACCACATTCAGTGCAAAACATAGAAATGAATTAAAAGAATAAATATAATATATTACCATTAGGGTAGCTGATGAAGAATGAATGATCTGAGATGCGACTTTTTTCGGCTTGATCAAATTTGTTCGAGCTGCTTTGAATTTGAGACATTAGATTACATGATATATGTATATATATTTACCGAGCATCTCCCTGTGCAAATTTAGCAGGCTTAGGCTTTGGCGGTTTGGCGGACCATCTGCGCAAAGAGGCCACCCTTTTTTGCAGCTCATTGGCATTGGCTCCCACTATTTTGTCGACCTGCACATTGTTTTTTATTAATAAGAAGGTAGGCATGGCCTTCACTGCCATTTTATTTTTAACTCCTTTGACTTCATCCACATCAACTAATAGAAACAGGATGTGTGGATACTTCAACCCCAGATTTTCGAAGATACCAACCATGAATTTCGAGGGTGCGCACCAGTCTGCCGTAAAATGCACTACAACCTACAAACCCCAAAATCTTTATATATAAAAAAAGGAATATAGAACAGAGATATCCATAATGAAAATATAGAACAGAGATATATAGAAATACGCAACAAGTAAAATTATGAAATCATAAGTGACCAACCTGGCAAGATTTGACTTGAGCTTGAACTAATATTAAATCCCATGATTTATCAGAATCCACCGCCAGAGCTCTCGAACCCGTGATCTGCTTCTGGGTATCCATGATTGAAAAAGTTGTTGCTTGATAATAATTTTTTTTGATTTGAGGTTGGTTAATGGAGAATTTGGAGCAGAACTCAGGGTTCTCAGTAGAGAAGAGGTTGCTGTGTACAAACAAGAGGTGGGCTCTTTCTTTTCTTCTTAATGAATTGATTCTGCAAGTTGGAATTAATTGTAGTTGGAGACAGTGGATAATATATCCATAAATTCTCTCGCTTTTTCCCATTTGCTTGCAGCGTCGTTATCAGTCTCCTCTTTTTCTTGTGAGCT
>LPNX011067002.1:83657-106134 GCA_001517045.1 Pseudotsuga menziesii | reverse complement strand
ATATATATATATATATGTCGTTTTCACATATTATATTTGTTATATGTGTGTTTTATACATGTTCTAATGTCGCTCTTACCCAAATTTAGCGACCACGAAAGCTACCCAAAAAATGTCGTAGCGAGCTTCCCTCTGCCACATCATTTAGGTTGTGAAGAACTGGGTCACTAGTCTCTCCTCCTAGTGGACTCGGTTGTACGAATGAAGTTGCACTAATGTCTTAAGCCTCCCAAGTCCATGACTTAGGAAATCACATCACCTAGATACAAGGTTCTATTGATGGGGCCTTGGCCTTGAGCTCCTCACCAGAGAATCAATACATTTGGAAATAATGTGACATAAGTACTCTATCTGTGGTTTGTAAAAATAACATTTACTAACCTTGGCATAAAACTGGTGTTATCGTAAAACTCGTAGTACTATGTGAAGGTGTTGTTTGTGTTCCTCTTTATTCTTGGAATAAACCACGATGTCATCTATAAAAACCAAGACAAAATTATCTAGATATTTACTTAATATGTTGTTCATCATACACATAAAGTTCATGGGTGCATTGGTAAATCCGAACGACATCACTACAAGCTCATAGTTTCTGTACCTCGTAGGAAACGAGGTTTTGTGAATATCCCCGCCGTTAATCCGTACTTGATGGTACCCGGATAGGAGATGAATATTTGAAAATATTTTGGCTCCTCCCACCTTATCGAACAAGTCATCGATCTGAGGGAGTGGGTATCGGTTCTTCATAGTCATTTTGTTCAACTGATGGTAATCGATCAACATCCGCATTGTACCATCCTTCTTCTTTACGAATAGTATCGGTGCTCCCTAAGGAGACACACTGGGTCTTGTATACCATTTCTCTATCAACTCCTGCAACTATAATTTGAGTTCCACAAACTCAGGTGCACTGATGCAGTAAGGGGCTTTGGAAGCCGGAACTGATCCTGGGGTCAGTTCGATGGAAAAGTCTAGGTCTTATTTCAGAGGTAATATTGGGATGTCCTCAAGAAATACATCCTTGAAATAGTCAAGAAAGGGGAAGTCTCCTATGCATTGTTCTCTTTCAGACTCTAGGTCTCGGATGTTTACTGCAAACAAATTGCATCCTTTCCAAATGCATTTCTTTGCTTGTAAGGAAGATATTTTCCATGCAGAAACTTTCTTTGGAATTCCATGAACCTTCACTTGGTTCCCTTGGCTATCAATACACAAGACTGACTTGTGTAAGCTCCGAGTTAATGTTATTAAAGACTTGATACATGGCTGATTCGAACTCCTTATATTTCTTGTTTTCCTCATCATCACTCAACATATATTGAACACTTATCACATGCCTTTTATTAAACCTAAGGTTTAATAATGCCTTCATATTCATCCGAAGTTTGTTCACTAGTCTGGTTTTAGGTCTGGAATATACTTTGGGACGTTTGAATGAAAACTGTGTTGGATCTGAAATATTTTTAAAATCAGAAATAGTATGTATAGGTCCTCTTTAACTATCTCTATCTCATCGACATAACCTAAAACTGAATGGTCATTCTTTATCCACCCACGCTCTTCTTCTCGTACTTGTGTCGAGGTAGGATATTCTTGCTCATGACAATCTTCATATTTTTCACATGAGGGTTTTGTCTCTACACTATGAGGAATCTCTAAAAATTTCTTCCTATAAGACTTTTTCTTTCTCTTTCTTTTCTCTACATCTTTAAGATTAACTTCGAAATCCCCCCAGAAAAGAAAATGGGACCATGACCTTCTTAATTTTCCTAAATCCTGAGAAATTGGAAGCTTAATGAATCCATGATGAAACATATTACAATTGGAAGAACTAGGATGGTCACGAGCCCTAACAAACATTTTTTCCAAACTTTTTATTTAGTAAAAAGGTAGGTTTAATTTATTAGCACCTATTACATGCTGTAGGAATCTCATATGATAGTGATACACTGTGTTGAATCTTCCCTCACAAGTGATATATATTTGGATGATATGTAACACGTCTTGCCATTATTTAACAAGGAAATCCCTTTGAATGCCCTAGATCTAATCTAGATTTTTATGATCCAGTAACAAGAATTGGCTATAATCATCAGTGATAGTTTGTCTTTTATACCACCTTTCTCCTTCAGGGACAACACCAATAGCATGTGATATGGACTCCTCTGTGAAAACAAATTTCCTTTATGTTCTCGAGGGTAGAAGGAAATTTTTGCATCCATTCAATATTTGAAGGTTTTATTCTAAGAAGATGACCTCTCGGTCAAAATTTATTGTCAACACTCATAGCTCGGACGTGAGCTGTAGATGCAATACTAGAGCAAGATCCTTGATAAACATGAAGAAACCCTTGTTTCTATAAAAGCATGGTTAGCCAACCTTTTTCAGAGTACAGACTGTAAGGAGGAAAATGATGAATAAATATGGTTTTGCACAAGTGTTTTCATACAAGTACTGCTCAACACCAGATGTCAAATTATGGCAGATAAACACAGAGCTTGAAAACTGCTAGTAAAATGATGTTACCTCGAGCAACCGAGTTCGGTTGATCTCTCAATAATCAAATCCGACTATCATGTTGGATGATAAATAAGAATAATATATATTAGATGATGAATATTACAAAGACATCTTGGCCTTAAATATGGATTGGACATTCATTGTGAGGAGACGCCTCCTTTCATACTAACCTAACTTATAAATTATTTAATTATTTAATTTTTTTCTTATTTATGTTTGTTACACTACCACTCACTTTAAGGGAGCTTTGTCCTCAAAGATTAAGTATTTTCCTAATGTTTTTCTTAATTCTGACTCGATGTCAGTATTCGAAGCAGACGAGGTCTCTTGAGTAGAGATTTGCACTTCCTCTCCATTGATGATTTTGCACTATATTATCTCATTGTTCCTACATTTATGATCAGGGGTCAAGTCATCGCCGCATCGATGACATATGTTTTTCTTCTTTTTTCTATTATCAGAGTAGCTATTAGAGGAATTCAATCTATTTTCCATTTCATAGGGATATGATTTAGGTTTGTGGCATTGATGACTAGGCGACCAAGTATCTGCACAATACCTACATTGTGTCTCTTTTTCTTGCTGATAATGGTTATCACCTCTTGTTTTAATTCATTCCAATTTGTGTTGTACGGATTTTTCTTTATGTCTTGCTACTTCTACGTTATGTATGTCATGCAACTTTAACTCTTTTTGAAGGTATGGTTTAATACCTCCTAAATAGGTTTCGGGTCTTTGCTTGTTATCCAACCCAAATACTCATGTCGATAAGGATTCCCACTGATGTGTGAATTCCTCAATGCTTCCAGCCTATTGTAATATGGTAAGTTTACTTAAAAATTCAACTTCTTTGATTCCTTGAAACCTATTAAAAAAATCATTTTTCAACAAGTTTCAGGTATAGGTAATATTATCTCTCTTCCACTATAAGTACCAATTATAGGCATACCTTTCCATATGCATTGACGCATATTTCACCTTCTCCTCGCGAGATTGATTATTGTAAATGTCAAAGTATTCTTCTGCTTTGTTTATCCAAGCAATGCATTGGTCTTCACTCCCATTGTATTTCGACAACTCTATTTTTTCCTTAGGTGGTTACACTTTGTCAGGACAATATTGATTTCCTTTTGCCTTACGGTTTGGTGGTGGCTCAGAACTACTGGAGGATGAAAGTGACATATTTGAACTGCTTCACTGTTGGAGGTGAATTTTAGCCTTTTTATTCTCTACTATCTTACTGATAACATCTATTTTGCTTTTTAATCGTGCCTCCATATCTGACAGTACTTTTGTTTCTATCTCTTGCTTAAGCGCCGTATTTTTAATCTCTATTTCTTTTTGCAATTCTTCTTGATTCTTTGCGAGTGTTTCCTCGGTGGAAACATGAAATGAGGCATTTAACATGTCTAGACTGCTGACTTGGCCCGGACTGGGTATGCGCTTTTGTAACATCTCGATTAATGTATTATGGTTATGCATCATGGTGCTCATGTTCTGTGTTAAGGTGTTTATGTTTTGAGTCATGGTACTCATTTTGTCATCGAGGTCTTTTTTTTTCACTCAAAATGTCAAATTTGTCATCGATCCTTCTTTCTAGTACCAAAACAAGCTCGTCTTTGAGAACTGTGTTGTTATTTTGCATCACTTCCTTCAATCCTTTTTGGTTAGTGATAAGAGACTTGATGTCCTTCTCCATTTTTTCGATTTTCTCTTTTATCTCCGCCATGGTCTTGGACCTTGTATGCGGAGGTGTGTACTTCCAAGCTATTTTGGCTTGTGAGATATTTTTATCTTTTATTTTTTATTTTTAAATGAGATTTAAAATAATAATAATTAATTATATATTAATTATTATATAATATAACCTTTATTTTATTATTTTGTTTTAAATATAACAAAACAAAATTAAATATTATAATATTTTGAAATAAATATTATATTATATTATTATATTAGGAGTCAGATGGATGGACATCGTGAAGGAAGGCTGGAGAAAGGGAGTGTCAAGGGAGACTATGACGGCGTGGACTATGGGCAGAGGATGTGGGTATGGCGACGTTGAGCTGAAAGGAGGAGCTACGACTGCATGGAGTTTGGGTAGAGGAGCGAAGGGGAGCTAAAATGGGATGATTCGGGCTTGGCTGGACGTGGGTGTGAAAGATGTGATGGAATTTGGATGCTAGTGAGAAGCACAGGCTGGAGGACGTTGGTTTAACTTTTTTTTTTCGAAAACACTTGGGATGAAGTGATAGGTGGTGAAATGGAGCAACGAAAGAAATCAAGGATTGATGAGCTGAGTCCAAGCTCAATTAGGATTTGATGAGCCGAGTATGAGCTTAAGTAGAAGTTGATGAGCCAAGTCCGAGCTCAGAGTGCAAGAGTGAATCCGCTGTGATACCAAATGGCGCAACCGAGTCCGATTGATCTCTTAATAATTAGATCCGACTTTCATGTTGGATGATAAATAAGAATAATATATATTAGATGATGAATATTACAAAGATGTATTGGCCTTAAATATGGCTTAGACATTCATGATGAGTAGATTCCTCCTTTCATACTAACCTAACTTATAAATTATTTAATTATTTTCTTATTTATGTTTGTTATAGTACCTGCAAACATCTAATCTTTAACGATCTTCCAACGTACCTACTTCTTGAGTAATGTTCATGTGCTGCTAGCTCATATTAATAATCATATAGAAATTTTATAAAGCCTTTGAATGAAATTTTAATGATCTAATGGAGCTTAGGATAAAGAAACTAAAAATATGTGCAATGCACGAAATAAAAAGAAAAGCCCAATCTAAAGTTTTACAAGAAATACTAAAATCAAGAAAGAGAAGCTATGGCAAACAACAACTATAGGATAAGGAAAAAAACCTAATACAAATAGTATTCGTTCTGGTTTTTACAGCATTGTGTTTTTTTTGTTTTCTTACTGCGGTTTCCATACTTCTCATGCGTCGTAGTGTTTCGCGGTTGTAGGTGACAGGGCTGGATCGAAGAGGTGGGATTCGTAGCGTGATTGGGAATCGTGGGTTGGCATTACAATTACAGTAAGCATACTAACAAAATAGTGCTCGCCACCTCATGGCTTTAAAACTGGGTTGTAACTTGTTGTAGTTTGGAGTTTTAAGAAATGGGGTTTCGATTTTCCTTTGTCCTGGATTTACAAAGATTGGGTTTGTAATTAAGGGTGTTGTTAGCAGTGATGGGGCCTTGGGATTTTTAACAAGCTCGGTGTGTTTTTATATAAATCATGTTTGATTTAAGACTTTTAAGCCTCGACAGCACCATTGCTTGTAATGGTGCTATGGCCCATGGCATGACTGTGTAAAATATGTTAATGTAATAAAATGTGGGGATTGCGAAAATACATGTTGTGTTTACATTTTAAAATGGTATTTAAATGGACTGTGTATAAATACTTATGTTGTGTTATCTGTTTATTGAACTTGGGTTCAATGTGGCCTCTGCCATCATGGATGGCCTGCGTACATTTTACTTCCATTACTTGTATTAGCTATGGGTATGTAAATGTTGACAATGTGTGGTTGAGGCCTTGCCTTGAATGGCATGAGATTTCTTCTATGGTTGTTGTGATAGATTAGAGGGTTTTAGACTTTCGATCGTTTTTTATTGTATACTAGGAAATGGAGAATGTATGGAATACTGTATTGTTCATTTTAAAATTATAATTTAGAATGTTAATATGGCTATGGGTGTAAACCCTGAGTGGCAATCGTTTCTCAAGGTGGATTTGTTGACACACATTGAATCATTATTTAGTATTTACTGTGTATTTTAAATTCTAGGTCGTGGCTATGTAAATGATGCGCATAGATTAGTAAGGGTCTTACGACCTCGGCATAATGATTTTTGTTTTGATTATATCATGTGTAGAAGGCTAAGGTTCTCACGACCTCGTTGTAGCAATTTTATTAAATGTTATGGCCCACATACACTGTGTGTATAGAGTGGCTTTGATGAGTGTAGAACGACTCTACAGGATTCGAATCCTGGTTGTTGTTGATACATTGAGTTGTAATAAGGGGTTGGTTACTATTTTGGGCTTAGGTACCCACAGGATTCAATTCCTACCCTCTTGTGTATAATTACTTGAACTCTCTGTAATATTATGATTGGGTTTATAATTTAGTTCCTGTGTATTAATGTTTGTCGTAGATTATGTAAGCGAAAATGGCAAAGGTCGTCTACACGATTCATTTGTGCAACCTTAATGTAATTACCTGGTTTTCAATTGTTTATATTCTAATGCATTTGGTTTAATTATTATACGATGGTTTTGAGTTCATTTTCGATGGGACTATTCGATTTATGGCATACGATTTGATTATGTAGATTTACAATATTAGGGTTGTGGATTTTTGTTAGGAAAAGGAACTTGATTTTAGACCAATGAATGGTCATGATACTTACTCTATTTATTTTCTTATGATGATGTTATTTTAATGGAAATGATTTAGTAGTTAGCGTGTATTTAAATATGCAGACCTTAAAAGGTCTTTGCTCATTTTTATCTTGGATTTAAAATTGAATGTTTATAAATTGGGGTTTAGATATAATTGTTGTATTAGTATATTATATTTGTATTTGTACTTTATAGGTGTTAATATATATATGTATATATGTATATTAGTTTAGTTGTGCATAATATATTAGGTTAACTAGGTTCTAAGCTTATAATTGTATATATAACATCTCACTTCTAAACTAGTCTATTTCAATTTAAAACATGCCTCTCCTAACAAATGGAATATGTGAGTAGAGTATAAAGGCCAAAGAACATATAGGTAGTATATGTGAAATAAAAACCTAGTTTGAATTTAACACAATTTCAAGAGTAAAAATAATACACGGAATTAAAACTAGGGTGCAAAACCATTGATAAACATTTATAAATGAATTAAAAGTGCAGAAGTAAACTAAGGAATAAACCATGGATAAATCTTGTATAGAAAATAACTTACAAGCTAGGGTTATAATTTAAAATGTAACCCCTAGAATATTTTAAATAGAGAACGAAACACATAGGGTTAGGAAATTCAATGTAATCATTTTCCTAACATAGCCAACATATATTCTAGAGAAATGGAATAGGCAACCTCGGATCTCATACCTGTAATCCGAATCTTCTTTAATGGTTGAACCTGCACACTCAAATAATGAGCATTAACAATTCATAGGCAGATTTGACGTCTGTTTTAGATGACCAAATATCTTAACGTTCCACCCAAGGATCACCCGAAACCATTCTTGGTTTCAATCAAGATCACCCCAAGCTGGACTCAAACATGAAAGTAGCTTAGAGCACCTAAGGTAGGGTTTCCTATCTCGTATATCAGGTCTATATCAGTTCTCCTTTTCCTTTGTGGAAATTGTTCTTCAAGCATTCTCTTGATAGCAAAGCAGGCAGAATAATGACTCCCACTAGATAGATTAGAACCCCAAGCCTTTCCTTGGATTTAGACATTATAGATAGATTTTCCATTCAAAGGGACACTTAAATCAAGAAACCTTGATTTTTTTATTTAACCCTTTTTAATTAATTTGGGTAATTTTTAATACTTTAACTCATGAACTTTCAACTAGTTCCTAATTTAACTTTTTGTAGGTATTGTACTATTTATTATCTTTTCATAATAAAGAATAATGGATGGACCTTTCATTTCTTTCTTTCATCATTAATATTATTACTACATTTATTCTTTATACATACCATGAATAAAATGCATAATAATATAACATTTGTTAACATTTGTCTTTGGGCATCATATACCATGATCCCTAGACTTAATGAAACTTCTTCATTAAGGTCAAAATAGGTAGATGGTTAGGTATACTAGGGTAGGAAACTCTAAAAATCCTTGCATGTTGGATTCCCTCATATAACATGGTAGTTCTTCAGTACTTTATGAGAATACAGAAATTCAAAATTTCATTTAATCACTTATAAATAAGTGTGATGAGATCAATATTTTTCTCAAGTCGTTTTTACTCGGAAGTTATTAAATTCTTTTTAGTAACCCCTAGTGCTTACCAAAGCCCATATTCAATGATTAAGAAGGAGTTACAAACTTAGTGCAATTCCAGAGCTCTTCGCTCAACACTAATGCTAGGATGTACTTGTATGATACACCTAGGGATACAATGGCCAAGGATCCAATGTTGCACAGCTTATGCTCAACATCAGCATGGAAGGCTCCACGGCTTATGCCCAACACTTCCAATTATCTTTTCATGTGTTCAAGAGCTTCTCTCTCAACAAAAATGTAAGTACTCATGTGATCCATAGCTTCTTCCTTAACACAAAATATAAATTACCCATGTGCGAGAGATCTCCTCTCTCAACACAAAACATCTCATCAATCATGTGCTTCAGGGTCCATGCCCAACACAAAAAAGCATATATATATATATATATATATATATATATCATCACTAATTGGATTACTCCCTGTATATAAAACAAATCATCATGTTCATATGCAGTGGGGTCCTCAACCCAATATATCAAAATAAACTATCATGATAACATCATAATCAATAGGCTCATGCCTATAAGTGTTAGGTCAAAAATTTAGGATATTACACACAATAATCCTGTAAAAACCATATAATTACACAGAGGTCGCAGGATCGACTCTTGTGGGTGTTTAACCCCCAAATCGCAAACCATTTAAGTATAAACCCTCATCACACTAAAGGACCGAGGATCGAATCTTGTAGGTTCTATTAATACTTTACAAAGACATGCTATATTTCCTATATGTGGGTTGTAAACAAAACACAAAATCTCTACACAGATATCAAAAGACCCATTTTAATATACATGCTGTAATCTATTGGCCCATGACCTTTTACATATCTAAATCATTATAATAAATCAACAATTACCAAATGTTATAACCCTTTCAATGTTTACCAACAGTGACGATTGCTAGTTGTAGGGTTACACCACACACAACCCTGTATCATATTATACAAACAAAATCATAAACAGTAAATACATTATCACAACTATGAGGGCGAGAAAAACTAATGCCATATGGCATGGTGCCAAGCCATAACATTGTCACCCATTTTCATCCATACAACCAACGCAAATCACGAAGCATTTTCACACAGTCCAAAATACAACAACAATTGAAATTGACACAATATATATATAAACACCCTCTTTATAAAACCAATAACAAGTTTACACAGTCGTTTACTTTCACCCTTGCACCATTGCAAGAAATGGTGCTGCCCATTGCCATTATTATAACAAAAAATATTCATTTAAAAATACACATAGCCTGTCAAGGGTTTACTGAGGCTCTCCTCAGTACACAGAATCACCATTTAAATACATCACATACATTTAAAATTTCAGGACCAAAGGCACAAAACCCCCCCCCCCCAAAAAAACCCCAAGACTATCAAATTTACAAAACGTAGAGTTCATGTAAGTTACAGTCAAACCCCCAACCCAAAACACATCCATTGAAACCAGAATCAACCAAATCCCACCTATGACAAGTGACAACTGAGTTGCAACCACGATACAACAAGAGAGGAGAAGTAAATACTTGCACCGTAGGCTTAACGAAGGAGTATGGATTTTCCCATGGCTTTTCCCACGAGCTACGACCCACGCCTATACTTGCCACCCCTATAAACCTGCAACAAAGAAGAGCCATGATGTGAGAAGTATGAATAATATCCATTTCCATGTACATAGATTTTCTTAGTGACATTAGTAGTTATTTTATTTAGAATAGTATCATATCTCTGTATATAAATCTTGTAACGCCCCCCTTGCACCTTGAAGACCTAAGAGCGACTATGACTCGTAACAATAGAAAATGAATCATAAATGCGTCTATGGGGAATAGAAAACCCTCACCTCAATGAGTTTACTCCCACCACAAGTTAATCAAGGGCACTTGAGACATTCTAACATTATTATAATAACATTTTATGTATGACGGAGATATACATTCAAGATATGTATTCTTGTAGAACATGTAATGTTGCCTATAAATATGGGACATCACATGGTGAAACAAATCCCATACACATATAATAGTATATGTAGAACACTACATATATAATAATGAAGAATAATATATATATGTATATTATCGGGGAGTAATATATAGATTTGAGGCATATGTATAATTGTTATTGTTAAACACATAATGCCACAGCATTACATGGTAATGCAAAATCCCTGCATACATACATTATATGTAGAGCGTACATATGATAGTGAATCCCTACGTATACATATAATAATGGAGAGTAATGTATATATTGGAGGCCCCCTCTTCCTTTCAAATACAACTGGATTTGGCTGGAGTCCAAAGGGGTTAGAGACATTATTTACAATGCTTGGCGCTGTTTTATTCCAGGATCTCCTGCATTCACATGGGAGCAGAAACTGAAACAGGTCAAGGAGGCTCTTAAATCGTGGGTTAATAATCATTACCAATATCCAGCGCAGTAAAAGGGAAAATTTTTAAAAGATATGGAGGCTCTCCAAGCTGAAATAGAAACAAACATGGTTACCAAAAATCACTTCATCAAGGAGATAGAGCTGGAAACGACTCTGCAGAAAATATTAAGGCAAGAAGCCGAAGCTTGGAGGCTGGGATCACGCATCCTATGGCTTCAAGGGGGGGACCAGAACACTAAATTTTTCCAAAATCAATGCAGATACAGACAACGATCGAATACCATGAGTGAGCTCAAAGCTGAGGACGGAACTCTCATTCAAGGACAAGCGGCCAGCAGCGCTGAGGTAAGGACTTTTTTTTCTCATCTGTATAATAATGAGGAGAAATTTTCCCAACGCCTCATGGAGGAAATGGTCTCTGATATCCCCTCCCTCATCAGTCCTGAGGTAAGACTCAGGCTTGAATCCCTTATTTTAGAATCCGAGGTCAAAACTGCTATATGGAGTCTTCACCCGGACAAGGCCCCTGGCCCGGACGACTTCCCTATCCGTTTTTATAGAACCTTTTGGTCCCTGATAAAGAAAGACCTGATGCGTCTCATCTTTTGGATGGAAAAAGGAAATATGGGGCGTGCAACCAACTCCACCTTCTTGGCCCTGATTCCGAAAGAACGCAATCCCTCTTCCATCAAAAAATTTTGGCCCATCTCCCTATGCAATGCGTCATACAAAATCTTTTCCAAAGTGCTGTCTCTAAGGCTCAAACGAATCATCCCCTCTCTTATCTCTCCAAATCAAGGAGGCTTTATCTCAGGCAGGCAAATTAGTGATAATATCCTTCTGGTTCAGGAGGCCATTCAATCCAGCACCAAAAGGAGTGATCCCGGGATGGCTATAAAATTGGATCTAGCCAACGCTTTTGACAGGCTGAGGCATGATTTTATTTTTCTGGTTCTTGAAAAGTTTGGGTTCCCTCCGGTTTTCATAAAACAGGTTCAGGCATGCATTACCTCTCCCTGGATAGCCCCTCTTGTAAATGGAATACCTACTGAGTTCTTTAAAGCCTCCCGGGGGGTAAGGCAAGGATGCCCGCTCTCCCCCTTCCTTTACATCTTGGTTGCTGACTCTTTTAGCAGGAAAATGAACAAACTCCAAAATGAAGGAACCCTCCCAGGCCTCTCTTTCAGACGTGGAGTTCCTCCTATCAACCATGCCTTATTTGCTGATGACACTATCCTCCTGGGAATTTCCTCCATCCAAATAGCCAGGAACCTTCTCAATCCTCTTGAACTCTTTCTTCAAGCCTCTGGAAGCGCAGTAAATCTGAACAAAGGCCAAATTTATGGGTGGAACTGTCCAGCCCCAAATCTCAGTCGCGTCTCTCAATTTATCCAAATAAAAGCAAGTTCTTCATGGACCCACTTCATCTACCTTGGTATCCCCATAGTCAAAAAATTCTTGGCCTCATCAATGTGGACTCTGGTCATCCAAAAAATTAAAGACAAAATCCAGTCCATGGGATCGAAATGGATGAATCTAGCAGGGAAGACTGTTTTAATCCATTCTATCCTCTCCTCTTATCCAATCTACACTAGCTCCATGGTTCTAGCTCCCAGAAACATCATGAACAGTATATCCAAGGAAATCAAAAAATTCTTGTGGCAGGGTGGAAAAGTTCAGACAAAAAAATTTCACCTCGTAAAATGGGATACAGTCAAGCAATCTAAAAAACATCATGGTATAGGCATCTGAGATCCTGAACAAATGGGCAAAGCCATGGGAGATAAAATGGTTTGGAGACTGATCATAGGAAGAAATGAATGGTGGAAGGAAGTCATCAGGAAGAAATACATTAGGAGACCCAGGTCAAGAATGCTGGACAGCGCATGGGTTAGCCAAGGAACCAATCTCTGGCAACTGTGAAAAGCCTCTCTTAATATAATCCTTGAAGATTTATACTGGATTCCCGGGAATGGGAAAAGGATTAACATTTGGAAGAGTAAGATCTTGGGACAGCCTCCTCGATCCTCGCTTCCAGGCCAAACTCTCCTAGCTGAATGGGAAAGTGAGCAGGGAATCTCCACTCTCTTTGATATTTCACAATGGAACTCGAAAGGGTATTGGATTTGTTGGAAGGAATTATCCCCCCCAGTCCATCTAATTAACGCAGCAGACTCTCTCATCTCCTCTCTCCATGGGCTGTCCCCTACGAGTGTATCATCAAAGGACCGTATCGATTGGGGGAAAACTGGGAAGTATAATGTTAAAGAAGGATATCATAAAATATCCATGGAACCGCCTGGAGTAGATAAATTATGGCAAAAGGTATGGCACATTGACAGCATACCAAAAGTAAACAGTTTCATCTGGATCCTCCTCCATAATAAGCTTCTCACAGCCGAGAACTTAAGGAAAAGAGGCATCATTGGCCCCTCAATATGTGCTTTGTGTAAATCGGAAGAAGAGACCATCAGTCATTTATTCCTCCATTGCAACTTTTTCCTTCTGGTCTGGAGATCAGTCCTCCCCTCAGGCATGGATCTAAATTTCCCTAACTCTGTAGCTCAACTCTTCACAGATGGAGCAAGCATTTCCCTGGCTATTTAATCAAGAAAACAATTCTGAGTCGTCTTTGGGCCTCCATTCCAAAGAATCTCTGTTGGCAACTCTGGCTTGCTAGAAATAAGGCTATCTTTAAAGATCAAAAAGCAGTCCCAGCCCAAGTAGCTGCAAAAACTATTGGAATGACAGCTGAAAAATTCGCCTCAAGCAACATTAGTTTCCCAGTTAATGAGGCCATTCCTGATCCTTATTCCACTTGGTGCAGGAGCTTCCTGAAGGAAAGGATCCCTCTTCAGTCCAAAAAAATCATTAACGGATCTGCTTCATTATGGAATCCTCGCCCCTGGGAGATACGTCTTCCCAGCAAGGATTTTAAAAATTGGCTCAGGGAGAAGAACTCATTTTCCCTCTTCTTCGATGGCGCCTCGAAAGGCAACCCAAGGGTGGCAGGAGCGGGGGGGATCCTACTGGATCCCGGAGGACAAATAGAACAAACTTTTTCCTGGGGCTTAGGGACTCGAACCAACAATGAAGCAGAGTGGTTGGATCTCCTCCAAGGTCTGCAGATCCTTCAGGACAAAAACTATCAAAAGGTTCTGATATTTGGAGATTCAAATTATTTCATATCTAATTTGATCAATGGATACCCCAAGGGAGCAGTCAATTGTCGGCACCTTTACAATAAAGCTAAACTTCTCATGCTCAACTCCTATGAACCATTTCATATCCTCAGAAACAATAACACGGCAGCAGATAGTATGGCCAACTTGGGGGCCTCCATCCCTCAAGGCCACTTCAAGCAAAATGGGAATCCACCCATCCTTAAATATGTTCCGTAATGAGAAGTAAAGTTTACATGCATCCTCATCTCAAGCAAACATCCGGGAAGTTCTTTATGATTGACCATCATAAGTGGTTTATCCTATTGAATAAATATAACAAGGGGTCTTGTCTTATAACTATCCATGGGATCTTACTCCTCCCCGTTCTCTTTGCCTTGTTTGGCCACCCATTTTTCACCCTTCCCCTTTCTTTCCCCCCCTTAGCCCCTCTCTCACCCCTCATCAATCCCTCCCTCATGCTCTTCAAAGCCCCCCGTCACTTCACAGTTGGCCTCCTCATCGCCGGCTCCTTTCATTTAATGCGCAGTCCTCCCCATCCTCCTTCCTACACCGCGTGGTCCCCTTGCTGTCTTCTCCATCTCTCGAAGGCAGTGGAATTAAAATCCATTCAATTCGGGGATATCTGCATTCCTCCCTCGCATGCTCAAGATCACTTCACGCTTATCTCCATGGCCTCCGTTGGCAGCGTTATGATTTCCCATTCCCTTTTCACTCTCGGCCCTGGTTTATTTGATGCTCTGCGATTTCTGTTGAAAACTGTTACAGGAATTGGAGAAGGGAGACTACAAGGCCTCCCATGGCAGGATATCCCTCTTACTCACGCAGTGGTGAAGGAAATATTGGCTCTTGTAGCCTTTTCCCCCTATTTGTGTAGTTCCCTCTCAATTTCATAGGCAGTCACCCCTGGTTCAGGCTTTCTCTCTGGCAATTGGGGAAGCAGTTTGGTCATAGGCTACAGGTGTACAGGGTGGCAAGAAGGAGCCGTGGGAACTTTGGCTTGTGGAAAAGGTGACGATTTATTGTTGTACAAGGAACTCCTCGTGCTTAGATTCTGCCTCAATGGTCTTTTATCTCCTGATAGTTCTGTTCAAGCTATTCAGAACCAGTTCGCCCGAATCACCTTATTGACAGAGACTGACAAAATGGCTCAGGCTGGTGAAAACCTAGGGATTATGGATATCAAAAAGAACATGAGAAGACTATATGAATTGCTCTCCATCAGTGTTATGGATAACAGAGAGATGGCTCGGGATGTGAAAAAAATGGAAGACACAGTCAGCTATACCTCACTCCAGATCAGTAATCACGACGCACGCATTGATGACAACGAAAGTAATCTTCATGAAATAATGGGGAAGGTCGATAGGATTCAAGAGGACCTTCAGCGATTCATATCTATGAACCAGAGCAGCAGATTCAATGGAGCCACTGATGATGTCGTGCTGCCAATGGAGGAGGAATCAGTCGTTCAGCCAAGAAACCTAAGAGGCAGCCCTTAGCCTTCTTTTGCCTAGTTTTGAATGAATGTTTTTCTGTATATTTTTATGTAATCACTATGTAAGGGTTTATACAACCCACGGCTATAAATGTTTTGAACAGACTCATTGTGAACTGTTTTGGGAAACACAGTGGATAGTCCCCTTGTGCAGTTTTTTTTCTACGCATAGATACTCTGGTTCTCCATGTCTGTAATGTATGGTTGTGCACAGCTAACTTTTATATATTCCCCCCTTTATAGTTTCTGTTAAAAAAAAAAAATGTATATATTGGAGGCACATATGTAGTTGTGATAATTATTATAAGTTGAACACCTAACATTACAATGCCACATGGTAATTGCAAACTCCTGCGTACATAGATTATATGTCGAATGTATACATATATTAATGCAGCACTATATGTGAGGCTAATCCCTCTTACATATAGGTATTAGTTGAGATTATGAAAAAGGGGGATCCTATGTATATATTATAAATTATGAAGGATATAAAAACAAAAACGACAGCAAAAGAATTCTGATATATACATAAATAGGGATACATGAACAAATACATATAGCACATATGTATTGAGTATCCTTGATAAAATGTTATGAACAGAAATGCTAATAAGACTTCCTAAAAGAACAAATGGGGAAGCCATGTTTCCAATTAGAGATCTATTCTTGAGGAAGTTACTAGGTTATATACATATATATATATATATATATAAACAACAACAAGTTTTGCATAGTTTTGAGGTAGGGAGCATATCTCCAAAATTGCCTTAAGTAACAAAAAAAGGAAACTTGTAAGCATGATTTTTGCCACTTGTCTCATTGGATTTTTATTCCAAACAAGGTTAGTATTAAAGGAAATTTATTTCCATGACAGGCTCCTATAAATCAGCCGCCACTAATTTCATGGGATTTTTCTACCTGAAAAAGAAAGAAAGCCGTTAGAGAGGATATCTTACCTATTTTTACCAGGGCGTGAATTTTGGGGAGGATATCTTACCTATTTTTACTAGGGCGTGAATTTTGGGGAGAATGGCTTAAAAATAAGGCATGAATTTTGGGGAGGATATCTTACCTATTTTTACTAGGGTGTGAATCTTGGGGAGAATGGATTTTTAAGAGGGAAGAAAAGAAAAGAAAAAGGTTGCTCTGCACAGGGATCCACTTCTCCTTCTCATACCCGAGGGATATGCATTTGGAGAAGGGAAAATAATCTCTGCATTGTATTGGTGAGGGAGACCTCTGAGTTTTGTAGGAAAGCAATCTTTGCGTTGTGTTGGCGAGGGAAACCTCTGAGTTTTGCAAGAAAAGAATCTCTATGTTGTGTTGGTGAGGGAGACCTTTGAGTTTTGCAGGAAAATATCTCTGCGTGAAGTAGAGAAGCATTTGCATTCCTTAAAAAGGAGAAACAAACTGCATTTTGGGGAAAGCAAAAGAACCATCAGTTGGAGGCTACCTTTGTCCGATCTGGTTCCAACCATAACATAGCCTGAAAATGGTAGAGGAAGCGTCACTACGATATCCGTAAGTTAGTTATGATCTGATGCTTATTATGTGTTATAGAGAGCATTCAAAATATGAAGCTATGTACGCAGATAATTGGGAAAAGGTCTGTATTAGTTTCTGAGCGCATTGTATCAGAATTTAGATCTGGTGAAAAGTATTTCAAGATTGGTATTGTTGGCTTTTTCATGAAGCGGAGGTTGTTGCTGATAAGACTATCTTAAATGTTCTAGGAGGCCATTACGCCAACCAGTATTCAGTCAGCATTCATTTCTGCATTTTATTAATAAATAGGATCTCCATTTTGTTCATTGCTGGATCGGTATTATTGATACCCTCTGCATGTTTCTTTGAAAGAGAATCTATGTATTTTTGTCTGAACCAGATTTGTATCTTTGTGTTTGGGGTTGGAATTAGTTATGAGTTTTGGTTCAAACCGGTGTTGTATGGTGTGATACGCCTGGTATATGGTTGGGAGTAGGTCTAAGGTGTGAGTTAATTTTTATATGAGTATCCTTCCATCAAAGTGGTTGCAACTTTGGATTATTATTACCAATTGAAAAGAATCAATTCACGATCCTTGGGTTGCGATGCATTTGATGGATGTAGATTGGTGGATCTGAATTTCCTCAATCTTGGAGGCTTACATTTGCCTTTGATTTTGATACGGATTATTGGAAATATGAGATCCATCATCTGGTTCTAAGCTACAATAGCATTTTGTGGAGTCATGCAAATTGTCTCATAGTTATAGTGTTGATTGGTTCCGGGTGTCATTTGTTACAAGACTGCGTTGCATTTTATTGAGGTGGATTGTTGAGTTTGAAACTCCATCAATTGCTGGGATTGCATTTTATTTTAGATAAGATTGCTTATTTGATGCAGATCAGGAAGTTAACCCCTTATTTCTGTGATCGAACTGCGAAAGCATTCATTGTTTTTAATTCTGCAAGTTAAATAATTGATTTATGAATGTGGGTACATAGTTGCCTGCTGATGGCTTATTTGTTGCAAATCGAGAAGTTAACCCTTATTTTTGTGATCAGAGTGTGAAAGCATTCCATGATGTTTAATACTATTAGTTGAGTAATCGATTTATGAATATGTGTACATAGTTTCCTGGTGATTGCTTATTTGTTGCAGATCAGGAAGTTAACCCCTTATTTTTGTGATCGGAGTGTGAAAGCATTCATTGATTTTAATTCTGCAAGTCTAAATGCTTCAGGAATATGTGTCTGTAATTGCCTACTACTTTCCTAGTGGTTGTTAGATTTTCTCATGTGAAGCATACACATGCCTCGGACTAGTGTTGGGTACAATAAGAATGTACCAGCGATTATCTAAAGAATACCTGTGCTCTTAAATAATTTTTGTATCTTAAGAATATGCTAGGAGGAACCTTGCAACTAAGAAAAGAGAAATTGGAAGGTATGTCTCAATGGAGAATTTAGGCAAAGGATGTGCCTTGAACTTGTAAAAACTACACTGAATAAATTAACATAACACAAGCTTTGGTGGACGTAGCCTCAGGGATGAGGTGAACCACGTACTCCGGTGTCTCTTTCATGTTTGTGCCTCATGTTGTTTATCTTTAGTGTCTCTGTGTGCTGTGTCTAAATGTTTACTTCCTTAATGTTATTCTGTACATATGATCATATTCTGCAAATGGACTATAGTACTGTAAATGATAGTCGAAGAATTGTTGTTGTATCATAATGTCATCTATTGAGTGACTTTCTTTTAGTATTTTAGCATGTGGAAAAAAAAACTAAATCAGAAATAAGATATGGCAATTTGAGAAGGGGGCTAATCCCTGCTAGTAGAGCTTATGCTGATTAGAGGATAAATACTAAATAATATATGTCTTACGGCTGATACTTCACTAAGGCCATTTATTACAGGTATTAGACTAACATTCTTCTTGGAGTTTTTTGTACATGTGATCCTGTGGTTGCAGACGGAAGGTAATACTGTAAAGATAATAAAATTGTCCCTGTTAACTTACTATTTTGTGGATTTCTTAACAAGTCATTTTTCGGGGCATTATGAAGATGACATGTTGTGAATTACTCTAAAAAGGAATTCTTAAATGATTTTTTTCTTTTATGCACATGGTTCTGAAATATTAGATATGAAATATCCTGTAAAGTTTTGCCGCTAATAGGTTGGACCCATTTCTAGTACTAAAAATGAAAAATTTCCCTTTTTCCGCACTTATTAGCAACAAAGGGCTAAGAGGGACATTACATATGGTATCAGAGAAAAGTTACAACGCTCGAACCTAATGGACTCATCGACATGCAGGTATGTTGTGAACTATGTGTTTTGGTTATGAGATATTATAGTGCACACTATAAAAAATATTGTTGCACAGGTTTCTGAGGATAATGTGTAATGCATGCAGCTAGTTGCGTGTACTGGAATACAGGGAACGCTATTTGTTTAAATTGGGGAATAAAATAAAAATAAAAATGAGGACACTATTAGGCTTGTCGCAACAACTCTAAGCAAGTAATACTTATATTGTTTTACGTACGTAGTGATGAGTGAAGTACAAGTTGAAATTGTGTTTAGTAAGATTGAGTGCATCTTATAAATGCATCAAGAAAGATATTAAAGAGGAAGTAAAGCCTTTGTGGGATACACAAGCATATTTTGTCGCAGTTGAATCAAAACATGTTATCATATAATTTGTTTATGGGGTAATATGTGACTTATTTTGGGCAAGAATTTGTGAGCAAATAATGCAGGTGCGCATGGTTACAAGAAGCAGCATCACATGAGGACAAGAGGCAAAGACGAAATCCTTAGTAGAAATGATGACACCTGGAGTTTGTATGATTCCCTACTTATTATGGAAAGGTTACCAGGACGGTAACATTTGAATTGTTATATTGAAATTTCATAGCTTCGATGATTTGTTATGTTAAGAACATTCTTTATAAAAGGTTTTGGAAAATTCTAGCATAGTAGCTAATTATAGAATCTTTTGAGATGATCTAGATATGCATCAAGTTATGTTGAATGTATAATGTAAGTCACTTAGGTCTAGAGGGCTTAGGTAGAAATACCTTGATGATAAGCTATGGAGCATGGGGAATTTCAAGCTACCACATGAATATGGTATTGAGCGAGTTAGGCGTGAAACATCAAGTACGCCTAGAGATATGAAGGTTGTGTTTGAGGAGGAGCTTCCTCGGCTCTGGAAGAAAGAATATGTCAAGTAGATATTATGATATTTTTATGTTTGAAATGACATTTCATGTATGTTATGGTAACTCACAAAGCATTGGGATTTTTGCAGGTGGTGAATTGTGGAAGTCCTAGTTGGACCACAACTGAATAATCGAATGTAAGTTAAATTAGACTACCTATGAAATTTGGCTAGAGTATAGCCAAAGTGAAACGGTAAAGTATCTTTTGCAAAAAGGATAATGCTTCTCGTTATACTGCACTAAATATAGAGAATTGTATTGGATGAACAAGAACATCATCATACCTAACATAAGTGGTTAAGGTGTGAGATGGTGGCAAGTAGCCCACTTAGAATTACTGAGGTTATCAGAATACATATGTCCCTAGTTTGCCACACATAAATGAGGTATAAAGATGGAATGTCTCTTCACTGTAATCATCCAAACAACATATGGATAAAAATGTCTAAAGTTATTTGAGTTGATGAATGTTGCATAACATTTTACACTGACAATGCAAGATATGCCAAGAACACTATCAGTTGGGATTGACTGGTAGAAAAAGTATTCGCTGCCTTAAATAATGAGGTTAAGGAATGCTGATTATCGAATTCCAAGATTTTATGAACCAAGGATTCAACTGGGGATTATGTGGTTTTATACTGACATTGCAAGTTTCACCATGATGATGACGAGTGCTACAATCAACGTGCACTACGGTATATAAAAATCTGCCTGCATAAATAAGATGCGCTCAACTTGTTCAGAAATGTGTAAGGATTAATTCCTAGATAATTTACAAGGTTATATCACTCATAAATGATGATTAAACCGCTGCAACTTATGATTAGTTAATAAAATTGTGAGTTATTGACAGATGTTTTGACTAACCGTATAACCGACTCACAAGTCGGGACAATGACGGTAAGAGTCATGCGAAGCACCAAGGAGTGTGCATTATGATTAGTAAGGTGAAATCTATACTAAAGAAAAATTGCATGGTGCGGGAGCACCATGGTGTTAGGCAAGTGATTGCCGCGTGAGTGTTAGTTTTTCAACATTTAAGCTAGCATTATGATAAGATATTTTCAGTGAGAGAATAACAAGCACAGCAATCACATAAGCACATCACAAGAGACAAGAGACACAAATATTTTAGGAGGGGAAACCATAAATGGAGAAAACCCCTCAACTTCCTCTAAGATAGTATCACCACAAGATGTGATCCCAAAACAGTAAGATGACCTCCCTTCACAACAGCAGCCTTCTGTCTTCTGTCAAGCCCAAGAATTTCCTTCTCCAAAAGTGCGCCACACTTGAGAGAGCAAGAGAGCTAAGTCACAAGTGATAAATAGAGAGACTCTCACTCTCTATTTATATTCTTCCGTTGACTTGAAGTGCACTCAACCATGTAGGCTTAACTTATAATTAATTACTTGAGCCTACACCTTAATTAGTGTATAATAACCCAAGTGCCCCATAAACTATGGGGACTTACCTAATGACTTGATATGACTTGTTTACATTATTAATCCTCCCGATTGGAACATCGAGGCATGACCACATGACTCAAATACATAATAGAAACATCCCGGAATAAACATCGGGTTACAATATATGAAATACATAGAAGAATACATTCCGAAGTTACATATACATCAACACTCCCTCTTAACTAGGAAGGTATTCTTTCGACACAATTTTCAGCACTAGTCTTCTTCTCTGTATCACTGGATCATGTTCGTCTTCAAGTCATCTTCATCTTCAAGTCATCTTCATCTTCAAGTCATCTAGATCTGGATCATCTCTCGATCTGGATCATCATACAAAGGCATCACTGGATCTAGATCATCACTCGATCTGGATCTCTCGGAGTCATCATAACTGGATCTGGATCATAGCTCGATCTGGATCTCCACTGGTCATCATCAAGTGTGTACTATCTCATCATAAGAAGTTCTACAGAGCCAGCCCTATTTCATGCTGGATGTAGGCCCACCACCTGCAGGTCTTCATCATCACTGGCCATACTGGAGAATCCTCAGGAATTATTACGTGCGTCACAAAACCTCGAAAGAGCATCCCAGGACTGATTACGGGCACACATC